>SJYX01021553.1:0-15771 GCA_006410675.1 Oreotragus oreotragus | reverse complement strand
GCTACTGCAGAAATGCGCAGGGACAGAGACAGTCTGTCAGTTGCTTAATGATCTCGGGCAGAGAATTCAATACAAGCTAAGTAATAAATACTGGTTCACAAGCACGTACCTTCTAGCAAACAAGGTTCCAGCATACACTAAGACCCACAATACCAGCTTATTCCCAGTGGTCTTAAATAAATAGGTATCTTACACCAGCGAGAGCTTCACATTTTATTGTAAGGCAATAAAAATATTATGTAATTCCCCAGGAACCAACATAAAACATTGTCTTTAAAACAGTTCCTGCCCTGTTGTTGTTGAGTTTCCAGGATCAATCAGGGTTTCTTCTTACATAACAAGTTTAGAGACAGTCCCTCAGGGGAAGGAATGTATCACAATTGTAACCTTCAATTAACCATCCTATCTTGGTAACAATATTTTCTACGTCCCCAGGCAAAATAAAACACAGCTGTTTGAATTAGTATTCTAGTTCTCTGCTTTACCTTCATAAAGGAAACATTCAATATACATAACGATCTTATCAAATGCAAGAAAAAGTGCCAAAAAGAAGTCAAGGGAAAAAAAAAAAAAAGAAGTCAAGGGAAAAATAGCCTGATACTTGAAGTTTTCTACTTGAAGAATGTTAGAGAAATACTTATTGCATAATGCATGATGTTTTGTAATTTTAAATAGCTCTGTAACCATTGCAGACAACACCTTATATAAAACCAAACCATATGAAATTGATGATATTCTACTGTATTTGACCGTCAAACTTAGAAATTCCATAAAGTTCAACCTAACATTTTATCTCACCAGTTCAAATTGCTTCTTGCTTGTCTGGGAACTACGAAGTTATGACGTAATGGAACTGAAGCTGCTCTGTGGCATTACGGAACATAGACTAGAAAGGTGATCTGGCAGACATGTTAATCAGAAAGAATTTAAATCTGCCTGCTTTTCTTTTAGGACCACCAGCAAACTTCTCTGTGGTATACCAACGGTACCAAAGTTTGTTTTGATGTTCAGTTTTAACTGTGTCTCTGAAATGCCATGGTTCTCTTCACCCACGCAGCCTTCTTCTGATTCATTTTTCTCCATTTGTGCTGTTTTTCTCCGTGATGTGAATCCACCCCTACCCATGTCATGTCTCCATTGTTTTGCTGCTTCATCAGATTGCTCTGAGCCATTAAGAGGCAAGCTCCATCAAAAGAGGAAAAACCAACTTTCCTTTATGTTCACGAAGAATCTTTTGTCTAAGGTATTCCATAACCCGGCTCCTCAAATCAATACTTTCTTACACTTTGAAAGGAACTTATAAGGAAAATAATTCCTTATGACCACACTCACAGTATAATGTCTTGACTACTCTTTCACACACAGTGTGAAGTCGGTTCTCATTGCCAAGGATCTTCTATGAGGACGCACAGTTGAGTCCTTAGCTTTATACTACAACAGCACCCTCCATTGTCCATACAGTAACACACACACTACAGTACCACAGAAATTGTTAGTACTCAGTGTCCTCTTGACTACAGGATCCCCAAGTCTGCTTTCACCTACAAGATTCGTGAGGTTTATAATAAGAAGGCAATATTTGAGTTACTCTATGTCATCATCCCTTAATGCAGACAGTGACATTTCCAGAAGTTACTAAGTTTGGCAATTTACATGAATCAAATTTATCAACAGTAATTAACCTTCCCATTAATGTTGTGCTATATAGTCAATTAATGGGAATTATTTTGATAATGATCTCAGTTCTATTTCCCAACTTAAAGTAGGATTTCTTAGGGCCAATAACTGATAATGTCTGGGTTTTATCATAAGAAGCTTTTGAGAGCAGAGAATTAAAATTGCTTTTCATTTAAAATGCCTTGAGTTTCCTAAGCAAATGAAACATATTTCCTAAAGAAGCCAAGCCAACCTACATGGGAAGCGTTACATAGCACAGTCTGGTTTTTTATTCATCTTCTGTTAGTCTTCTCAGTGCAATTTAATGGTTAAAAGAAATATATTTAAAAAAAACAAAAACAAAAACCTCAGCCCCATACATTTGAATTAAGTTTTTACGCTCATTAATCATGAAAGAGCTAAAGTTCATCACCTAATGCTATTCTAGCAGTGTTGTTTCTGCCTTCCTGTCATTAAGCAATGAATCTCATTGCTTTATATTGGAAATGTGTCAAAATGTGACATAAGAATGGATTTGCATCACTTGTCTTGCCTTCCAGCCTGGAGTTCCTTTTTAGAGATAGATGTTCCAGGCTTTTCCAAATGCAGATTAGCATATCTGAAATCTTGAGTAAACTGAATATTTAATACAAGGAAAGAGTATAGATACTTAGTTGGGATGTTACGGCACCATGGTAATGATAAGTTTAATGCAGAAATTCATCTAAGCCTTTGCATTCTAAAGTCTTTCTATCCTTCTGACCTGCTATCAAGTCTTGGCACCAATAAAGTTGAGGATAGTTTCTCATCATCAGTGTCCATCTTTTATTAATGATAGATGCTCACCATTGTGTTTATCTTCTATTCTGCCTTTTCACATAGATGAACTTTATCTTCCATGGCAATACGTCATAATTTTTGTAAAATTAAGTCCCAACATAATTAAATTTCTTACTAGCATTGTTGATAGTTTCATTTAAGTTGTAAACAATGGGAAAATGCTTAAAGGGCTAACTTGCTTGAAACATCCAGGGTATCTGAGATAGTGTGTTACCAGACAGTATGAAGTAACTGCCTCTGCCTGAAGAGGAAGGGATTAAGGAAATCTTCTTAGATGAGATAACTAAACTGAAGCTTACAAGTGAGAATCTGCTAGATAGAAAAGGGGCTTAAAGGCTCTGCAAGTGATGGAAACAAAACATGGAGAGGTATGAGATGTCATATCTGGGAGACTAACCAGTTTGACATAAGTGGATCACAGAGCACTTGCAGTGAGGATAGGGAGAGAAATGAACCAATCAGCAAAGGTTAGTTGCCTTTATTCACTGATGATCAGATGGATGGACCATGAAATATATTTTAAATGGGAAAATGCTGTGCTTACTTGTGTTTTACATGACATTAATGTTCCATTTTTAAACAGTAACTTTCTACATGCATTCTAGAAATCATCTTTTCCCCAGGTGTATATGAACATGAATTAAGACCTTGAAGATACTAAAGAGGTACAGATCTGTGCATCAGAGAGACCTGAGAATGAATCCCATGTCTGCTTCTTCCCAGCTACGTAAGAGTGGAAAATTATACCTCATATTAAAAAACACTAAAATGAGGATATTATTTCATAGGGTTGTTATGATAATTAAGAATTACAATTTATAAAAACTAGTTGGAATATAATTGATATTCTCTATACATTAGCACCTATTTTGACATTATAGATTGAGGCATTGTTAAGAATGCTATTACTTGAATCATGAAAACTATTTCCATTTGAAAACACGTGGGACACGGGACATGGGATTCATTAGGTAATTCTAAGATGTAGCAAGGGCTTCCCCTAATAGCTCAGCTGATAAAGAATCCACCTGCAATGTAGGAGACCCTGGTTCGACTCCTGGGTCAGGAAGATCCCTGGAGAAGGGATAAGCTACCCACTCGAGTATTCTTGGGCTTCCCTTGTGGCTTAGCTAGTAAAGAATCCACCTTCAGTGTGGGAGACCTGGGTTTGATCCCTGGGTTGGGAAGATCCCTGGGAGAAGGGAAAGGCTACCCATTCCAGTATTCTGGCCTGGAGAATTCCATGGACTTTATAGTCCATGGGGTTGCAAAGAATCAGACACGACTGAGCAACTTTCACTTTCAAGATGATAGTGAATATTGTTATATATATTTTTTAACTGACGCAAATGAATGTTTGATGTATATACTTTTTGTGACATATTGGCCTATGGGAAACTTCACATTCTTTTCCATATTAAATTTTTATTGGCTTCTAAAGAGTAGATATCTTACTCTTATAAGTTTCTGGGTATTAACAAAAAGCTTTTGCTTTTATTTTTCAAGCACATCTTGACAAGATGGAGTCATTTTTATTTTCCTGAAGAAATGTTGTTTTTCTTTTATCAATTAAGCAATTTCCTCTTTGTCAAACATTTTCAATTGAAACCATGCCTATTTAAGCAGAATTTGATCTGTTGTTTATGAAAAATTAGAGAAAGAGATTAACTCAGTCAAGTTTATTTATTCATTTATTTGTTTTTTTCTCATTTCAGGCCCCATTTTATTCTGTTTACCCTCACAACTCAGCCTGATATAGTAAGCTCTTCTTTTTCTTATTAGCCAAAGTGAGAGAGCAGCTGCATGTCCTCTGAGTTTGTGGATGGTCCTTAAAAAACTGACATCTTTGGTTAATCTACATCTAGTTCTAGAAGTTGAATATATGTTTGCATCATGCTAATTTTAGGTTTAAAAAAGCTTCATATTTAAAACCTCCTTATTAAAAGTGATTTCACACTCAAATCTCCAATCTTTGAAATATGCAAAGAAAGTCATGGAATTACTTGAGATTCTCCAAAAAGAGAAAACTACATGCAGAAACCGACTTAAAATGTCTCATCATTCAATACTCAAATTTGTGTTCATGGATTCATTTTCCAGATTTCCCACTACTACTACTGTAACCATGTTAACACTACCTTGGGAAATACCGCTGCTGCTGCTAAGTCACTCAATTGTGTCTGACTTTTTGTGACCCTAGGGACTGTAGCCTGCCAGGCTGCTCTGTCCATGGGATTCTCCAGGCAAGAATACTGGAGTGGGTTGTCATTTCCCTCTCCAGGGGATCTTCCTGACTTAGGGATCAAACCCATGTCTCCTGTGGCTCCTGCATTGCAAGTGGATTCCTTACTGCTGAGCCGCAGGGGAAATATGGCTAAACCAAATCAAAATACAAAGGCAAAATTAAGCTAAGAGTACATAGGCATTCGCTTTAAAGTCAGATTCATTGTTTGTTAATCCCACATTACTCTTTCCTTAACAACCCTACTCAGGAAGCGCCGGTGGTAGCCAGAGCAGCATTGTTCCTGGAATGTGCCCGTTTTGTGCACCGCTGCAACCGTGGCAACTGGCCAGAGTGGATGAAAGGACATCATGTGAACATCACCAAGAAAGGCCTTTCCAGGGGACGGTCCCCCATTGTGGGCAACAAGCGGAACCAGAAGCTGCAGTGGAATGCTGCCAAGCTCTTCTACCAGTGGGGAGACGTGAGCTTTTGATTTTCTTCTATAAAAGTTAGGCCAAGTGAAGTGAAGACGTTTTGAGTTTCTGTTTGTTCATTTGTTTGGGAGATAATTTGAGTATCTGTTATGTCCCAAGCACTGAACAAAACATTTCAGAGGGAAAAAATTCATTTAATCTTCCTGATAAATCTACAAAGTTAGACATTATTATCTCTTCTGTCTCCCTTCCTAATCCTCTGCCTCTTTCCTCCCTGTAAACGTAAACATTCTCAGCATCTCTTATCAGTTCTTCCTATATAATCTCCACCAGGATTACATTTACTCCTGTGTTTTCTACTGTTAGCTAGAAGCACCCAGTTCTCTATCCATCGCACTTTTCAGATCCCTGACCAACTTCACCAACTGTACTTTGGAGGCATTCACTTAATGTTCTGAAACTAAATCTGACCAAACTAAAATGCTTCTCTCCATTTAAACACACCCCCATCTGTAACCCCTCTTGAATTTTCTATTCTTTTTGATGGAACTACAACCATCTGAAATGACAGTCTTTGAACATATTCTCAACCTCCTTTCCTTATTGATTCCACCTCTTCCATGTCATTGATGCCCTTGGAGGTCAGATCTTCATTACTTCTCCTCTGTGTGACTAAAGTATTTTCCTATTTGGTTTCCTCCCACAATCTCCCCTCTCTGACCCATCCTACACACTGCCAATAAAATCTCCCTTTGGCATAGCCTATCTAAAAGCAGAACATTCATATCTCATCTCCCAGCCTCCAGACTCTCTCCTTCCAATTCATTCTCCAAACTGCTGTCAGAATGATTAGGCTAAAATGCAAATCACATTATAGTGCTTCAGTGGCCCTCCTTTTCCCTTGGGATAAAAACCCAAATTGCTCAGCCTGGCATCTCGGCACTTTCCACAACCTTTCTTCAAATCACACCAAGATTATATATGATGAAGTCAATGAACTGATGTATCTAAAGGACATTTATCTCAATCCTTTACATCTAAGAGGTGTTCAGTGCTAAGTTATGATACTAAATTTTGAAAGCTGGTTTGTGTCTACATTTTTAGACAGCTAGCATGGTGTCCCTGGAAGGAGTGATAAGACTTCTCCCCTGCTCAAAAATTGCCTTTCATCCTTCTTCAGAATGCAAAATGAAGTCCAACTTTAAGAACTGTGAAATCTGGTCCCAATTTACCTTTCCAAGCCCTCAGGCACATTATTTCTGCTCACAAAATGGTGCTTCAACCAAGTGGCTTAGTTGATAGTCTCTGAACACGTCAATGCATGTCCCTGAATATGGGTCTTTGGGAACTCTCCATCTGAAATATCCACTTTCCCCTTCCCCTTTAGCCTAACACCAATTCTTAAGAATCTACAGGAATAAGACTTTGTATGAGTCTCTGAAATGAATCTAATGTCTTCATTTTCTAATACATAAGGTAATCTCATTCTCTTTTACCACTTAATGTCTTTTTTTTGTATGCTATTACCTCCCCAATAGACTGTAAGCTCCTTGAGGTAAAGAGCAAGAGATAAAGTCAGACACATCAGTGCATGTTCCGCGGGTCTTTGCGAATTCTCCATCTGAAATGTCCACTTTTCCCTTCCCCATTAGCCTAACACCAATTCTTGAAAATCTGTGTTTGAATCCCAGTTCAAGGCTGCTGAGTGACCTTGGGCAGGTTTTTCGACCTAACTTTCCTGATTGCCAAACTGTGATACTTCTTTATGAAAGTTTATAATCTACTCAGGCATATTAATAAAGATACTGATGCACTATAACAGTTTATTCAACTTTATGTTTTATTTAATAACTAGCAAATTACCTTGCCTAATAAATATTTGATGAATGCAGAAGGAATAAACATATCCCTAAGGCACTTTTCTTGTCTTGAAAGAGATGTAGAGCTCTAAATTATTATTTAGATATTTCATATTATCCCAAGCAAGTTCATTTTTTGAGAAATCTTCTAAGTTTTGTAAACTGTGGGTTTAACTTAAATTGCTTGGTTTCAGAATCCGGGGGAGATCAATGTAGATTTCCCCCCTCCTTGACTCTCACTATTAAGTCTTCTGGCTCCGCTCAGACTCATAATTCCTTGTTTCCTTCTGTCGGGGAAGTGTGTAATTTCCTTGGTTCTTTCTCGCCACAGCAAAAATTTGAAGTGATGGACAGACCAGTGTTACAGCCCCATGTAAATTTCCTCATCACGGCAAAAATTTGAAGCGATGGACGGACAGTGTTACAGCTTCATGTTACAGCTCAGTTTTATTTAGAAAGCAAAGGAAAATACATTCTTGAGGTGTGAGGGGAGGTCGACCCAGAAGACTCAAAGAGAAGAGAAGCCCCCAGCTCAATTTTGGTTCCTCTTTTTATATGTTTCTTCTCCTCCCCCTGGGCCTGCCCTATGTAAATTGGGCTAGCCAGGAGTGCAATTTGTTTTACCTGAGGTCCTCACTCCAGTCCTCAGACCTTCCTTTGTTCTGTTTTCATAGGCTTTTCCCTTCTTTGTCTTTTAGCCACCACCATTCTGGACTCCTTTTTCCTATTCTAACTACCTAACACTTCTTTAGAGAGAATTTCTAAAATAGTAGCATTAGGACAAGGCTTTCTGTTGAGGTGGTGGTTTTTGTTTTCACGTTTTGTTTTGTTTGCTTAGAACTTCTCAAGTTAGCAACCAAGCTGCATTTCTTTTGTCTTGATGTGGTTTTTGTTACTCCTCAATTCCAGAGTTTAAGGAGACCCCTTTGTTTTCAAATAACCAAGATGTTCAAACAATGTGTGTTTTTATTTGAAGAGCTCTAGACACATCTTTTCAGAGAAGGCAATGGCACCCCACTCCAGTACTCTTGCCTGGAAAATCCCATGGATGGAGGAGCCTGGTAGGCTGCAGTCCATGGGGTCACAGAGATTCGGACACAACTGAGCCACTTCACTTTCACTTTTCACTTTCATGCATTGGAGAAGGAAATGGCAGCCCACTCCAGTGTTCTTGCCTGGAGAATCCCAGGGACTGGGGAGCTTGTTGGGGGTCACACAGAGTCGCACACAACTGAAGTGACTTAGCAGCAGCAGCAGCAGCAGACGTATCTTTTGAGCTTCCCAGGTGGCTCAGTGGTAAGGAATCCACCTGCCAGTGCAGGAGACACAGGAAATGTGGGTTCAATCCCTGGGTCAGGAAGATTCCCTGAAGTAGGAAATAACCTGCTCCAGTATTCTTACCTGGAAAATTCCATTGACAGAGGAGCCTGACAGGCTATTGTCCATAGAATCGCTAAGTGTCAGATGCGACAGCATGAACATGCACACACAGACATATTTTTGTAACTTTCCAACAGCAAATATAATCTCTTGCACGCCCAGAAATTAGTTGTTTTTCTAAATATTTGAAAAGGATTATGCAGGAGGAAAGAAGAAAATTAGCTGGAATTTTGTTTGTACCAATGCACAGAGTAATCAAACTGTCAGACCAAGTTCAGTGCTCATTTTATCTTTTGACTCTCTTTCCTATGTATGTGTCTCTTCTTTTATTTTATACACATGTAATTGAAATGTGAAAGGAATTAGAGATAGCGTATTTTGTCTCTTTTGGGGGGGAAAATTCTCTTTTTAAAATCAGATGTTAGTACATGATGACTCCAAAGAACAGATAGCAAGCATTGGTTTTGTGAATACCTTATAAAAGCCAATGTTGTTTATGTGTTGAGGTAAAAGTCATGTTTCTAATGTTGATGTTCAGTACACTATCAAAAGAATAGTTAATATTTCAAAAGAATAGTTAATATTTCTTTCTAATCCGTAGTATATCATGAGGGGGAAACAAAGTCTATAAGAAAATCATTGATTGCATATATGATGAAAGATACAAATAAAATTGCAGTTCTAGAAGTCATACCAGCCTCCAAACTCGTTAGCATGACACTGCTATCCTCATAAAATTGCATGATCAGAAACATTCTGAGGAAATGTGACTTCTTATTTTTTCCTGCAGCAAAATCCTCCATTAAAAACAACTATATAGGACTTCCCTGATGGTCCAGTGGTTAACACTCTGCACTTCCAATGCAAGAAACATGGGTTCGTTAGCATGACACTGCTATCCTCATAAAATTGCATGATCAGAAACATTCTGAGGAAATGTGACTTCTTATTTTTTCCTGCAGCAAAATCCTCCATTAAAAACAACTATATAGGACTTCCCTGATGGTCCAGTGGTTAACACTCTGCACTTCCAATGCAAGAAACATGGGTTAGATGGGGAAACAATGGAAACAGTGAGAGACTTTATTTGGGGGGCTCCAAAATCACTGCAGATGGTGACTCTAGCCATGAAATTAAAAGATACTTGCTCCTTGGAAGAAAAGCTGTGACCAACCTAGACAGTATATTAAAAAGCAGAGATGCTACTTTACCAACAATGGTCTGTCTAGTCAAAGCTATGTTTTTTCCAGTAGTCATGTATGGGTGTGAGAGTTGGACCATAAAGAAAGCTGAGTGCTGAAGAACTGATGCCTTTGAACTGTGGTGTTGGAGAAGACTATTGAGAGTCCCTTGGACTGCAAGGAGGTCCAACCAGTCCATCTTCCGGTTGAATGAGCTGTGTCATGGGGAAAGTGAGAGTCCAGCCAACCTGCTGGGTCTCATTTATGATGAGGAGACCAAGAGGAGACTGAGAAAGGAGGATGAGGAGGAAGACTTTTTAGATGACAGTAAGGAGACTCCCTTTACTACAAGAACCCCTGCTTGTAAGAGTCTCTGCTTTAGGAGCACGTACTATTTCTCTTTCCTCTTTCACATTCTTACCACCTTCCCATGTCTTCCACTGCACCTTCTCCCCTGTTCCCTGTGCATGGGTGTGAGCGTGTGCATAAAACCCACAAAGTGAGGGCAGGAACCAGAGGAGAAGACTACAGACGAGCAAAGAGCTGTAGGTCGTGTGAAACGCTCACTGCTTTGTAGTCTCTGATTCCTAATATTGTAAATGTCAAGATCAGTTTCGGTCCTCCGTGAGAAAAGGAAGTTGTGGAAAAGTGCTGTTCCGGAAAAGGATTTGGTCAGGTTTTATGTTTTTTTTTTTATTACTCTTGAAGATATAAAAAAGGGCTAGACCAAATGAAATTAAACTCGCAAAGCTTCTCAAATCACAAAACTATTAAAATACTTATCATAGTTTATTATCATATTTAACATGGAATTCAAATTTTAAGGTTCAGATTATTAGAACTATGAATGTTTTGGAGAAGGAAATGGCAACCCACTCCAGTGTTCTTGCCTGGAGAATCCCAGGAACGGGGAGCCTAGTGGGCTACCGTCTATGGGGTCAACACAGAGTCGGATACGACTGAAGTGACATAGCAGCAGCATGAATGTTTTATTTACTGTACTTATTTATTAAAAGTATAACTGAGTCCCATCATAGAAGAATAGAGACAAAGAGATTCCTGAACATCTTTCTTAACACCATTTTGTGCGTATGGTGTTCTATACCATACAAGCTTGTGAGTATGTGTACCACTGTCTTTTATGGAGTAGCAAATTCCAATATGGCTTTGGAATGAGTATCATTAACTGATGAAGACACTTAGGTCTCTTCCTTTTGACCTACCCTAGTGATTTGAAATGCAGATTCCCTGATGATGTCTTAAGGATTATCCTTAGTTAAATGATGCCAAACCTACTTCATCTTTAAAGGCATGAAATATAAAAGGATGGCAATGTAAACCCACTCCAGTACTCTTGCCTGGAAAATCCCATGGATGGAAGAGCCTGGTAGGCTGCAGTCCACGGGGTCGCTAAGAGTCGGGCATGCCTGAGTGACATCACTTTCACATTTCACTTTCATGCATTGAAGGAAATGGCAACCCACTCCAGTATTCTTGCCTGGAGAATCCCAGGGACAGAGGAGCCTAGTGGGCTGCCATCTATGGGGTCGCACAGAGTCAGACACGAATGAAGTGACTTAGCAGTAGCAGTAGCAGAGTGTAATATTAGACAGAACTAAATAATAATCAAAGAAAACATATTGTCTTCTACTTACAAACCAATTTTTTTTACATTTTTCCATCATTTTGCTCTTCCTCTGCTGCTGCTGCTGCTGCTGCTAAGTTGCTTCAGTCACATCCGACTCTGTGTGACCCCACAGATGGCAGCCTACCAGGCTCCTCCCTCCCTGGGATTCTCCAGGCAAGAACACTGGAGTGGGTTGCCATTTACTTCCAATCGAAGAAAATCTTCTCGACTTAGCCGTTGACAAAACACCAAATTCTGATGTTAGTCTTTTACCCTAACAATGAAAGTTGTTCAGAAAGATTCCCTCAAGTTCACAAGAGTCTAGGTTATCCTAGAATGACTCACAAAATTGGGTCTGATTTGTAATAGGACTTGAGGATAATCCAGCAACCACAGAATCTAGTTTAGGCCTACCAGGAGACATCCCTAAACTGCCCCGGATCTCCTAGGGGTCCTTCAGAACAGAGAGAAGCCAAAACCACGTGAGATGGAAGTAGCTTCATAGACAAAAATGGTCTCACATCTCCATGACACCACATAAGTGTTACTGGCAATATGGTATGCTTGGTGTAACAGTTTTTTGGTGAGACTATTTGTAAGTCAGTAATTGTTCCCTGTAACAGAATATTTCAGATGATACTTATGAAAAAGCCTGGACTAAGACCAAGCTCATTGTCTATGGGACTGACAAGAAGAATCTAGATGATATCCTTAGGATTACAAGCACAGATCCAGAAGTTTATACTAAATAACTAGTGTTCAATTATGTTTTAAAAAAACAGTTGCACATCTAGGCAAGTTCAAGAGTCATGTAGCCTCTAGAACATTCATTCACTGAATATAAGATTGGAATGTCTTTAGTTCCACTTTCAAGTCAATATATAGCTCAGTTTGCATTTTAAAAATAATTATGGGATGAGCAAGTATCAGTCTGGAAACAACAGAGGAGTTTGTCTTTTTCATTCTTTTTTTTTTTATTACTCTTGAAGATATAAAAAAGGGCTAGACCAAATGAAATTAAACTCGCAAAGCTTCTCAAATCACAAAACTATTAAAATACTTATCATAGTTTATTATCATATTTAACATGGAATTCAAATTTTAAGGTTCAGATTATTAGAACTATGAATGTTTTGGAGAAGGAAATGGCAACCCACTCCAGTATTCTTGCCTGGAGAATCCCAGGGACAGAGGAGCCTAGTGGGCTGCCATCTATGGGGTCGCACAGAGTCAGACACGAATGAAGTGACTTAGCAGTAGCAGTAGCAGAGTGTAATATTAGACAGAACTAAATAATAATCAAAGAAAACATATTGTCTTCTACTTACAAACCAATTTTTTTTACATTTTTCCATCATTTTGCTCTTCCTCTGCTGCTGCTGCTGCTGCTGCTAAGTTGCTTCAGTCACATCCGACTCTGTGTGACCCCACAGATGGCAGCCTACCAGGCTCCTCCCTCCCTGGGATTCTCCAGGCAAGAACACTGGAGTGGGTTGCCATTTACTTCCAATCGAAGAAAATCTTCTCGACTTAGCCGTTGACAAAACACCAAATTCTGATGTTAGTCTTTTACCCTAACAATGAAAGTTGTTCAGAAAGATTCCCTCAAGTTCACAAGAGTCTAGGTTATCCTAGAATGACTCACAAAATTGGGTCTGATTTGTAATAGGACTTGAGGATAATCCAGCAACCACAGAATCTAGTTTAGGCCTACCAGGAGACATCCCTAAACTGCCCCGGATCTCCTAGGGGTCCTTCAGAACAGAGAGAAGCCAAAACCACGTGAGATGGAAGTAGCTTCATAGACAAAAATGGTCTCACATCTCCATGACACCACATAAGTGTTACTGGCAATATGGTATGCTTGGTGTAACAGTTTTTTGGTGAGACTATTTGTAAGTCAGTAATTGTTCCCTGTAACAGAATATTTCAGATGATACTTATGAAAAAGCCTGGACTAAGACCAAGCTCATTGTCTATGGGACTGACAAGAAGAATCTAGATGATATCCTTAGGATTACAAGCACAGATCCAGAAGTTTATACTAAATAACTAGTGTTCAATTATGTTTTAAAAAAACAGTTGCACATCTAGGCAAGTTCAAGAGTCATGTAGCCTCTAGAACATTCATTCACTGAATATAAGATTGGAATGTCTTTAGTTCCACTTTCAAGTCAATATATAGCTCAGTTTGCATTTTAAAAATAATTATGGGATGAGCAAGTATCAGTCTGGAAACAACAGAGGAGTTTGTCTTTTTCATTCTTTTTTTTTTTAGTACCATTTTTAAATTTTCTATTTATTTTAATTGGAGGCTAATGACTCTACAATATTGTGGTGGTTTTTGCCATATATTCACATGAATCAGTCATGGGTGTACATGTGTTTCCCATCCTGACCCTCTCTCCCACCTCCCTCCCCATCCCATCCCTCAGGGTCATCCCAGTGCACCAGCCCTGAACACCCTGTCTCATGCATTGAACCTGGACTGGTGATCTATTTCATATATGATAATATACATGTTTCAATGCTATTCTTTCAAATCATCCCACCGTTGCCTTCTTCCACAGAGTCCAAAATTCTGTTCTTTACATCTGTGTCTCTCTTGCTGTCTCACATATAGGGTTATTGTTACCATCTTTCTAAATTCCATGTATATGCATTAATATGCTGTATTGGTGTTTTTCTTTCTGACTTACTTTGCTCTGTATAATAGGCTCCAGTTTCATCCACCTCACTAGAACTGATTCAAATGCATTCTTTTTAATAGCTGAGTAATATTCCATTGTGTATATGTACCACAGCTTTCTTATCCATTCGTCTGCCAATGGACATATAAGTTGCTTCCATGTCCTGTCTATTGTAAACAGCATTTTTTCATTCTTAATAAGAGGCAAGGTCCCCAGCCACATATTACCTCTGTAGAAAATATAATGGTTTTCATGGGGAATCAATAGCCAGATATCTTCAGAAAGACCGTAATTCTACCTACTATCAATATAAGCCATGATTGTATATTATATCAATTATGAAAGCCATACACACAGGAAATATTTTAGAGCTATTTAAAGATATTTTAGGAAGGTTAATATATAATGATATAGTTATTGCTTGATAAGTCGATTCATTTGAACTATTTTCTTCTATGGGAGACATGTCTTTGTCTTTTTTTCTGAACACTGATAAGTAATCAATATATTTCTCCATTATTTGTGATGTCATGCATCTGAGAACTAATCCTAAGGATTTAAGTCTCTATAGTGCCACCTTGGCCATTATCTGCCTTTATAACAAAATCCATTTTTTGGTCTATGGTGGATACAACATTTAATTCATTCAGAGACTGGTATTCTTCAAAGCAAAGGAGAATATTTGCATATTCTAGTATAGCTATTCCTTAATATGACAGGATAGCTTGTATAAACTGTATAACATGGGTGACCAAGTAAATAAGTCTTGTTTATGCTACAGAAACACATCTGGGCTAAAGCTGAAACAACTTCACTGCCCTAAGAACATTAAGATAGACATCTCTTACAAAATGAGCTGACAGGACTTTTGTAGTTCCAAATCTATTCACGGGCCTATACCGTGTCTAAGTCTGATTGCATAGGTACGTGAAAATCTGGCAAGGCTGCTTTCTGTTTTTGTTTTCATTAAAAGGCTTTCCGGCCTAGTGGAGCTGCATTTGTTTCTCTGTAATGCCTTGAGGAAAATAATTCTTACTGATTGACATTTTGATACTGAGGTATTTGTTATAGAATTGCAAAATGGAGGGAAACAGAGGTATATTGTGATGTATAGATTATGCTAACGGGACCAGGTAAATTGGACATATACAGGTGACATCCTCATTTACAGCTTCATTTTGCACATGGATAGGTAACATTCTCATATACAATTTGACTTTACATATGTGTGGCTATGTCCATCAAACTGTGCCTCTGTATTTTTTATTGGTTGTTTGCTTATGAAAGAACTCTTTCCTTCCATAGGTACTGTGAACCCCTCTAAATGTGGCTGCCCCTTTGCCTTGAAGATGGCAGCCTGCCAGCTCCTCCTGGAGATTACCACCTTCCTGCGAGAGACCTTTTCATGTCTGCCCAGACCACGTACTGAGCCTCTGATGGTTAGTAAAGCTTATTAGTAATGAAGCTACTTGGAGAGTCCAGCCAGGTTGCTTGGTTTTCAGTAGTCACAATTTCCTCAAATATACAATGAACAAATGTATCATATAGTTTAAAAATTCAACCAAGGGATTTTCATATATAAAAAGAAAATCTCTTTTTATCTATTAAAAAATAGAAAATTGACCTTAAAATCACAAAAGATTGCACCACTGGGTAATGTCTAATTGATCACTGTCAGTTAACCTAGGAATATCTAAGCACCTTTCTATGTTCCTTTATTCTGCAAGCTATGAGGAGTTTTATAGCCAGCATTTTCCAGAAATCACTGATAGGTTTGTTTTTTTCATACTCAGTTCAGCTCAGTTGCTCATTCATGTCCAACTCTTTGCAACCCCATGGACTGCAGCACACCAGGCTTCCCTGTCCATCACCAACTTCCA
>SJYX01021550.1:293294-319931 GCA_006410675.1 Oreotragus oreotragus | reverse complement strand
TTTCTGCCATAAGGGTGGTGTCATCTGCATATTTGAGGTTATTGATATTTCTCCCGGCAATCTTGATTCCAGTTTGTGCTTCTTCCACCTCAGTGTTTCTGATGATGTACTCTTCATATAAGTTAGATAAGCAGGGAGACAATATACAGCCTTGATGTACTCCTTTTCCTATTTGGAACCAGTCTGTTGTTCCATGTCCAGTTCTAACTGTTGCTTCCTGACCTCTATAGATCAATAGAAATTATCCTAACTGAAATGTAAAGTGATAAAAAGAGTGGAAAATATTTTAAAAAGGAAAAAAGAGCATCTAGGAGTTATGGGACAATATCAGATACCCTAATATATATGCAATTATATTCTCAGAATGAAAAGAGACCAAAAATATTTGAAGGTATAATGTCTGAGAATATTTCACAATTAACATTGGACACCAAACCACAAATTCTGAATGCTCAAAGAACACCAAGCAGGATAAAGTAAATATCACCCCAGCCTCCAAAAAATCCTCCTGGCTAAAGACAAAAGACAAAGAGAGTATTTTGAAGACAAACAGAGGGAGGAAAAAGGAACATTTTAATCAGAGAACAAGACAGGACTAACAGCCAGATTCTTGTCAGAAACCCAGTAAGCTAGAAGACAATGAAATAATGTTCTGTCATCAATTTATTTTCCCTCAGTTCCAAATTGACCCTCAATATCTTGATCTTTGAAAACTGTGCTGGCCTTTTACAATTCCTTTGCTTGTAGGTATGATGCTAAGCTTTGTTCTCAAAAGGCATCAGAGAGACATTTTAGAAGGAAGTAATTTAGAGACTCCAGTAAGTTCTAAATAGGTTCTTGCAGTGCCCATGGTTTTTCCTGTGCTTACCTAGAATGTGAATGGCTTCTCCTGTATATGCTTACTGATTTGAGCAGTCATCAGTTCAGTTCAGTTCAGTTCAATAGCTCAGTCATGTCTGACTCTTTGCGACCCCATTATGAATTGCAGCATGCCAGGCCTCCGTGTCCATCACCAACTCCTACAGTTCACTCAAACTCATGTCCATCGAGTCGGTGATGCCATCCAGTCATCTCATCCTCTGTTGTCCCCTTTTCCTCGTACCCCCAATCCCTCCCAGCATCAGTCTTTTCCAATGAGTCAACTCTTTGCATGAGGTGGCCAAAGTACAGGAGTTTCAGCTTGAGCATCATTCCTTCCAAAGAACAGCCAGGATTGATCTCCTTCAGGATGGACTGGTTGGATCTCCTTGCAGTCCAAGGGACTCTCAAGAGTCTTCTCCAACACCACAGTTCAAAAGCATCAATTCTTTGGTGAGCAACATCAAGAAGATGGAAGATTTAATAGCAAAATATCCTCATTGAGCTATATTACTGTGAGCAACCTTTTCTGACACCCTAGAGGCCATATTCCTAGAAAGGTCCAAATAGTGAATTTCCATTACATTCTGCCAAAGCAGGACCACTTCTATTCTCTTACATTCAGTGAGCCAAAGTCATGACATCTCCAATAAATCTGGGTGTTAGTCTTAGGATGAAGGCACTTCCTTTCTTGTTCTATCTCAGCCTAGGGATAAGCACTACTTTCTATATTTGCTTTACAGTTCTCTGAATTCTTCCTAACCAAACTTTTGTTTCTCTGATTCTCTGTTTAATCTAACAATTCTTTATATCAAATTTTACCTGTTCATATCACTATATTTTTGGTAGTGTTATCAACACTGGTTGATATACTATAGCATATACTCAAGACCCTCCCCCATCCACAATAGTTTTCCTTACCCCTTCCATAGTTTTCTTCTTCTGTATGTAGTTTTTTACTTTCAGGTCTTCAGAAGAGAGACAGAGGAACATAGAGACAAAAATAATAGCTCAGAAGTGGATTATGTGACTTCTTCCCACACTTTAGGCACCAACCTAGATGAAAGTAAGCTAGTAGAGTATTACTTATTCCCAGGAAGAAAATATTGGCTTGATAAGTACATAGCCAGCCTCTGCAACAAAATATTAAACTTCCTGTGTTCTGAACTGAAGTATGTAATACTTCTCTCACCACCCACAAATCTCCCCCCCCCCCTTTTTTTAATCTCTTTCTCAGTAAGTGTTACAATCATTTACTATTTATCAGTCAAAAACCCTGTGGTCACTCATAATGCCTGTCTCTCTTAAATTTCAACTCTATCAGTGGGTTCTGTTGCAAATCTAATTACCTTCCTCGAGTGTAAGCCAGTTGAATCTTTGCCCTGGACTCCTGCAATGAACTCCTAATTTCTAGTTGGCTTCCCTACTATCACTTTTTCTTTACAGTATATTTTCTTCAGAGGAGTCAGAAGCAGTTTCCAAAACATAAAAATGTCATGTGATGATCCCAATCTCATCCTATCAGCAGTTCCCCATTACATTTGACTAAAATTTAAAGTATATTCCTTGGCCTACCAGTTTCTACAAAGTTTGATGCTGAGTTACATTCCTTAACCCTTTTTGACTGTTTTTATTTCATTCTGATCACACAGTAACTCTTGCAATTTCTTTCTCTTTTCTTGTTCCCTATCCCAGGAATGCTCATGTATTTGTTATTTTAATTGGCATATTTTGTACATTTAGATTAAAATGTAAACATCTCAGAAAATCCATCTTCATTATCAGTCGAAAATGTCACCTTCTATTTTGATTGTCCTACGTGTCACACAACGAATCACTATCAGACATTACTATATTATTTTTCCTATTTTATTAATATCTTAATTACTAAAACATGTTTCATACAACAAAGGATTTTCTTTCTCATTTCTCACAGTGCCTCTAAAGTTCTAGAAGTTGAAAAGCTTATTAATATTAGTTGAATGGATCTATGAAGAGAATGTATCAGTCAGCCACACTTGGGTGGATGTGAGGTTGAAAAAAAGGAAGCAGAGTTGACAAAAAGTCTTTTATATTTTTTGAATAAGGAAACTTGTATAGTACATTTGAGAAACTATAATTTTCAGTGAAGGAAGAAAATAGAATGTGAAAATATTAATGATAAAAGATGAGGAGCATGAGACAGACAGGGGTTAGATATAGAACTGCAGTGTTTGGATTTTGTTACAGGAAGACTAAAAAACACAATAGTTGTTTTACTTTAGTAGGGAAGTCAACTGATCAGATCTGTGGCTTAAGAGGATCTCATCAGCTGCATTGTGAATACATTAGAGAGAAGAGACTGAAAGAAAATGACACCAGTGTTAACCAGTAGTCTAGCTTAGATGTGGATCTGGTTTGGATCAAGATGATGGTGGCTGGAATAAGGAACAGAAAGATCAAAGGATGCTTCAGAAATAAAATCAACAGAATATAGTTTTGGGGAATTTTTTTTTTTTTTAATGTGAGAATGAGAAGCAAGTATGGATCTTCAAATAAAGAAGAATTCCAACTCCCCCCAGTTAACACAAATGTCACTTTCTAGTTTTTACCTTCAATCACAGAGAAAAATGCCAATAGTTAGTCTCTTCAAATTTGATAAAAAACAAATCTATATGATAATAAAGGTGGCTTTCTTAGTCATGAAAATGAGCATTATCCCATTTGTTATTTTAATTGAATGTTTTTTTGTGTTCAGTAAGTCAAGGAACCACCCTTCCCAAAGACTCCTAAACATTCCCACAACTTGCTACCAAAGTGTTCTTGGGTAGAACAACATTCACAAACCCTTGAAGGAAAAAAAAAAAAAAACACCTGCCAGACACTGGGAGCTGTTTAAATATTATTATAACATGCAATATAATTATAACAATTCAATCTCCTGGAAAATGCAATAACCAATTTCCCTGCTTGGTACAAGGAAAGTGAATGTGAAGAGTCCAGGTCATACAACTTTATCTCCAGTATTCTGTCAAACAAAGAACTGCTACTATGTATAAGGAGGATATTTTAATAAAAATTTACAGTCATAATTCTTGTCTTATTTTCCCCTCAACACAGATCAGAATACCATTTCAAAAATAAGCCCAGGGAATTCTTTAATTTTATAAGTAGGAATAAATGGTTAGGTATGGGAAGGAGTGTTATTTTTGAAGCAATTCCATCATTTTGAAAATGGTAATTTGAAATTAAGCATAGTTTCAGACATAGAAAATAAATCTATGGTTACTGAAAGGGAAATGAAGGAAAAAGTTAGGAGTCTGGGATTATCACATACACAATACTATATACCTGTCTCTTAAAAAAAAAAAAAAAAACACCTGCCAGACACTGGGAGCTGTTTAAATATTATTATAACATGCAATATAATTATAACAATTCAATCTCCTGGAAAATGCAATAACCAATTTCCCTGCTTGGTACAAGGAAAGTGAATGTGAAGAGTCCAGGTCATACAACTTTATCTCCAGTATTCTGTCAAACAAAGAACTGCTACTATGTATAAGGAGGATATTTTAATAAAAATTTACAGTCATAATTCTTGTCTTATTTTCCCCTCAACACAGATCAGAATACCATTTCAAAAATAAGCCCAGGGAATTCTTTAATTTTATAAGTAGGAATAAATGGTTAGGTATGGGAAGGAGTGTTATTTTTGAAGCAATTCCATCATTTTGAAAATGGTAATTTGAAATTAAGCATAGTTTCAGACATAGAAAATAAATCTATGGTTACTGAAAGGGAAATGAAGGAAAAAGTTAGGAGTCTGGGATTATCACATACACAATACTATATACAAAATAGATAATCAACAAGGACCTTTTGTAGAGCACAGGAAACTATACTAAATATCTTGTAATAACCTATAATATAAAAAAATATATATATATATATGCACAGATATATATGCTGTATATGAATGACATTGCTGTACACCCGGCACTAACACAAAGTTGTAAATCAACTACATATCAATAAAAAGTGTTCAAAAAAGAAAAATTAAGCATGATTTCAATATCAAGATCTTGTTTCTTACACATCTTACAGCTTCAAAACTGGTTATAAAATTTGTGGAGCCCAGTGTAAAATGAAAATGTGGAGTCCCTTTTTCAAAAAGTATTAAGACTTTTGAAATGACAGCAGTAGAACACTAAACAGAGTCAGAGGCCCTTCTGCGATTAAGGCCTTGCTCCTACATTTGAAAAAAAAGTTCTTCACTTTGATCTTTATTTGTAAATGATTGTGAGTTGAATTTTTCTTTTCATTTTAGATAGCTCATCTTGTAACTCTGCTTTTCCAGCCAGGCAAACTATGTTCCTGAAAATGCAACCTGATTTCACATGGTTAACTGAAAACCTGGGCATTTCTTTATATCATTGACTATAAAAACAAACTCTAATCATGATAGATTCTTATGAAATGGCATCACCCACTCAATGGACATAAGTTTGAAAAAATTCCACAATAGTGAAAGACAAGAAAGCCTGGCATACTGCAGTCCATGGGATTGCAAAGAATTGGACACAATTTAGCAACTGAACAACAACTAATGAGATGAGTCTCATCTCTTTAACAAGACTCTCAACTCTTTAATTTGCCATCTTAAGCTATCTATATCTGAAAAATTGCTGCTTGTTTCAACAATTTTAACAGACATGACCAACCACTCCACCTAAAATATTTGTTGTTTAAGAAAGACAGTTGTTAAAAGTTAGATCAGGCACTGTTATACTGAATTTACTGACCAATGCAATTAAAATGGCTGATCTAGTAATCCTTTGTCTTCTAAAGTTGGTGAGATCCTCAGCTGTTGCAATGGCTCTGCACTGAAAAGAGGAACAGTGGGAAGGAACCCTTTCCTCACTAGCCTTTCCACCAGGTTAAGTTTCTCCCTCTCTCATCCTGCAAGGCTCTTTCTAATTTCACAGGAGACCTTGAAGGCTCTGCTTTTTCTCTGTCTCACAAGCTAGAGAGCCTCTTTACTCTCACTTTTTTTTTTCTATTTTATTTCTTGACACGTCAAACTGCTACATCCAAGCCTCATATTAGTTATACCCACACCACCTCTTTCAGGTAACATACACACACACATATGCACACACACACATGTGTGCATGCATGTGCGCACACACACACACACACACACACCTCTATACTAAATTCTCCAGTCTCACCAGAACTGAATATATGACAGATTGGAAAAACTCATGATAAAATTCAAGTATACATTCCATATAGCCACAAATGACAGTGGCCAGTGTGGCTTTTATTAAGCATGAGACAGAGTAGAGGAAATCTGCTTATGCAATTATTGCCCAGCTCCTTTCTTGTTGAAATGCCAAATGTCAGATTTGACCACTGTTATTTTCCCATAGCAAGGTTAATTTCCAATGTAATATTGCCTTTGAAGCCAGGCTTATTCAATGTGAGATGAAATGGAGATGTGTTGATTACTTAATATCTCTGAATATGACTGATATTTTATTTTTTAAAACTGTTCAATTTTAAATTTTATTTTTAAAATATTCAGCTTTAAACATCTTATATTTTAAGAAAAATAGTAGCTTCTATTATGCAAATCTAGAGAAGGCAATGGCACCACATTCCAGTACTCTTATCTGGAAAATCCTATGGACAGAGGAGCCTGGTAGGCTGCAGTCCATAGGGTCGCTACCAGTCGGACACAACTGAGCAACTTCACTTGCACTTTTCACTTTCATGCATTGGAGAAGGAAATGGTAACCTACTTCAGTGTTCTTGCCTGGAGAATCCCAGGGATGGGGAGCCTGGTGGGCTGCCATCTATGGGGTCACAGAGTTGGACACGAGTGAAGTGACTTAGCAGCAGCAGCACCAGGGTTATACAAATCAAGCTTTCTATTTTTTTTTCTGTCTTCTCTTTTTTAAATAAATTTTTGCTAACTTCATCATATCTTTGAACTATTTTGTCTTTCAATCACAAAAGTCAATCTCTATGGTCCAAAACAGAAACTTCTTCTTTTTCAAACTACAAAATGTTCTAAAAATTCATTTGTAATCTATGTTTACTTATAATCATACTTTTAATAATCATTTCTAATCTATGTTTACTCCTCACTTTTTCAAAAGAGCATGTTTCTGACCTTAAGGTAAATCAATCATTAATTTATGAGTTATGATCCTTGATGGACAGAAAGTGAAAATGAAAGTTGCTCAGTTCAATTCAGTTCAGTTCAGTCGCTCATTCGTGTCCAACTCTTTGAGACTCCATGAGTCGCAGCACGCCAGTCCTCCCTGTCTATCACCAACTCCCAGAGTTTACCCAAACTCATGTCCACTGAGTCGGTGATGCCATCCAGCCATCTCATCCTCTGTCATCCCCTTCTCCTCCTACTCCCAATCCCTCCCAGCATCAGGGTCTTTTCCAATGAGTCAGCTCTTCGCATGAGGTGGCCAAAGTACTGGAGTTTCAGCTTTAGCATCATTCCTTCAAATGAACACCCAGGATTAATATCCTTTAAGATGGACTGGTTGGATCTCCTTGCAGTCCAAGGGACTCTCAAGAGTCTTCTCCAACACCACAGTTCAAAAGCATCAATTCTTTGGCACTCAGCCCTCTTCACAGTCCAACTCTCACATCCATACATGACCAGTGGAAAAACCACAGCCTTGACTACACAGACCTTTTTTTGGCAAAGTAATGTCTCTGCTTTTCAATAGGCTATCTAGGTTCGTCATAACTTTCCTTCCAAGGAGTAGGCGTCTTTTAATTTCATGGCTGCAATCACCATCTACAGTGATTTTGGAGTCATGTATAATTTTTTGTGACCCCATGGACTATACAGTCAATGGAATTCTCCAGGCCAGAACACTGGAGTGGGTAGCCTTTCCCTTCTCCAGGGGATCTTTTCAACTCAGGAATAGAACCTAGTTCTCCCATATTGCTTGCAATTCTTTACAAACAAATCATTTACTTAATTTTAACTTGTATCATAGCTGCTTAAGTAGATTTGCTTGACTTAGTTACTGTGATTTTCTTTTACCTTTATTTTTGCAAAATATCCTTCAAATAAAATCCTTTGAAAGTGCTAAACCACAAATCAAATTGCATTATTATTTCTATAATCATGCATGCATACATACACACCTTCAAAAAAAAGAGAGAGAGAATTAATTTAATCTCATGCTTGTTTCAGTTAAATCTGAGCATAAAATGTATCTTAGATCTCAAGATCAAGATTATGGTCTTAGTTAAAAACCATTTGGGTTCTGTAAAAAGGTCATAGATGAAGATGTTATCATACAATAAATGCTAATTTGTTTTGTAAGCTGAAAATGTATGCAATAAAATTTTGTTTCTAATGTGAGTGGAGAGATCAGAAAAGAAAGCAACAGCGGCTAGGTTTTTGCTATAATGACGATCTTAGTGCTGGATATCAGAGCTTACATAGCCAAAATCGGTTATAGTCTTGAAAATGTCTCTGTCTTTTTTAAATATTAATATTATTAGCATTGGAGAAGGAAATGACAACCCACTCCAGTGTTCTTGCCTGGAGAATCCCAGAGAAGGGGGAGCCTGGTGGGCTGTTTTCTATGGGGTCACACAGAGTCAGACGCAACTGAAGTGACTTAGCAGCAGCAGCAGCTTAGCAGCAGCATAGAATCATATTTTAACTTCACTTCAAAGATCAATGAATGCAATCTTATTTGAAGAATACAAGTTTCTAGCAGTATTAGAAGTAGATGCTGGGGCTCTCCGTGCACATAGGTATTTCCGAGATAATTGTTCCAAATTACGCTGTATCATCGTAGGCGGTGGATATTCTTTTAGACATATATTTCCTTATTTTAGAAGTAAAAAGAAAAAATAAGTAATAAGATAAATATGGGAGGAAAATCCTAACCAATCATCTAAAAGAGATCATACCTTACAGGCAGTTACATGTTATGAATGAAACACGTGACTGACCAAGTGAAAGAAGATATATACTTTTTGTCTCAGAATTTTTGTAGAGACATAGGTATTGCCAAGTTGAAAGAAGAAAATGTGTTAACATTGACTATGTTTTGCCTGACTTTACTGCAATTTGAAAGGGTTCTGTAAGCCAAGAGAAGAGATGGTGTTAAGTGGAAAATATAAATTTGGGGAAAAAATTATTTGGGCCAATGAGAGATTTGCTGTTCCAGAAATACTTTTAAATCCTTCTAATATAGGCATTCCAGAAATGGAGATTCTGTCCTATTCAATTCAGAACAAAAGTAATGTTGTCTTATTTTTTTTAAAACATTGTTTGACAGGAGGAAAGTCTGGTCTCTTTTCCCAGGATTTAGTCAGAAGTTCGATGGTTCAATCCAACAGATTCTGATGTTTCTGTTGTGCTGCCTGAAAATCCTATTATTTATGCCTGGGAAGGTGGAAAGTTGGTATCAGGGAATGATGATTCTGAAGATACAGTGGTAATAAGAAAATATTATAAAGAAAATGGAGATAGCATCTGTGAAGAGAAACTTTGTATTGAAGAATCATTTCTTAAAATACTGACTGATTGTGATAAAGGTTTAAGTGTTCTTTTTAAAGGAAGTTAAGGACCTGTGTTACTGCTCATCCTAAGATAACATCTTGAATTTAGATAAGTACTTTGATCCATGGTTAGTTTTCAAAGGTTTCTTAGCTAGGTTAGTAAGTAAACTGTAACTCGGCCCATATTTTCATTTAAGAGCTAGACTTACTATAACAATGATTATGCCATTTCTAAGAGAAATTTATCTTTCATTAAAAGATGAAAGAGTGAGTGCAATTTAAGTTTAATTCTTTATAGCCAAAAGCGCAAACTTAACTGTCCCACTGGTCAGATTCCCTTAGAAGATCATTTTGTGTGACTGGCTCGGAATTGACCAGTGTGTTGAGGCTGATATGACTTCTCTCTTATAGAATTAACCGTTTTATTTTTAAATTGCAGTTTTTACTTACTATAGTTAGAAAAAGTAATCTATGTTTGTGTAATGTTTATTTTTTAGTTGGCATATGTTTGAAAGGGTGAAGATCAAAGCCAATTTAACAAAGTGATTTTGCTCATTACTGTGTTTCAGAAATGCATTATTTCACTCATAAAAATTCTATACCATTTTTAGGATGAAATTCTTGTGTCACTGGGCTAATGTATCAAATTCCTAGCAGTCCTTTAGCTAGAATCATGTGCCTACCCCATGGCTTCAGATATTTTAACAGTCCTACTAAGATAGCCTACAGTGAAAGAACGTAGTTTCACAAAGGAAAATTAAGATGAAGAGACAGATGGGTGAAAGAGCTATCCACTACAATTATGTTTGGTTTCTACAGATGGTCCCTGACTTAACAATGGTTCCACTTAATGATTTTTTGACCCTACAATGGTGCAAAAGCAGTATGCATTTAGTATAAACTGTTCTTCAAATTTTGGTCTTTTTCTAGGCGAATAATGTGATATGTTACTTTCTTATGATGCTGGGCAGTGTTTAGACACATTGATATTCATTCTTTTAGAATCTTATCTCATAGTTTTCAAGTTTCTGAACATTAGCCATCATCTCCAGCCATGCTGGTGCTGCTGCTGCTAAGTCACTTCAGTTGTGTCTGACTCTGTGCAACCCCGTTGATGGCAGTCCACCAGGCTCCTCTGTCCACAGGATTCTCTAGGCAGGAATACTGGAGTGGGCTGCCATTTCCTTCTCCAATATTTTAACAGTCCTACTAAGATAGCCTACAGTGAAAGAACGTAGTTTCACAAAGGAAAATTAAGATGAAGAGACAGATGGGTGAAAGAGCTATCCACTACAATTATGTTTGGTTTCTACAGATGGTCCCTGACTTAACAATGGTTCCACTTAATGATTTTTTGACCCTACAATGGTGCAAAAGCAGTATGCATTTAGTATAAACTGTTCTTCAAATTTTGGTCTTTTTCTAGGCGAATAATGTGATATGTTACTTTCTTATGATGCTGGGCAGTGTTTAGACACATTGATATTCATTCTTTTAGAATCTTATCTCATAGTTTTCAAGTTTCTGAACATTAGCCATCATCTCCAGCCATGCTGGTGCTGCTGCTGCTAAGTCACTTCAGTTGTGTCTGACTCTGTGCAACCCCGTTGATGGCAGTCCACCAGGCTCCTCTGTCCACAGGATTCTCTAGGCAGGAATACTGGAGTGGGCTGCCATTTCCTTCTCCAACCACATCTTCATGTGAATTGAACAAGCAGAAATGCTGACTCAGTTCTTGCCTTGCATCATTTCCCTTCCCCTGTGCAGGTTAGGCTTGCCCAGTAGCTTGCTGTGTCAAATGTAAATGGTCTGTACAAGACTGGACTCAGAAGAGACACGTTAGTCACATGAACTAACAATTAGAGCATTTACTCTACCCTCATAAGCTATTGGACTTTCCTCATAGCTCTGTTGGTAAAGAATCTGCTTGGAAATGCAGGAGACTCCAGTTTGATTCTTAGGTCAGGAAGATCTCCCGAAGAATAGGCTACCCATTTCGGTATTCTTGGGCTTCCCTTGTGGCTCAGCTGATAACGAATCTACCTGCAATGTGGGAGACCTGGGTTCCATCCCTGGGTTGGGAAGATCCCTTGGAGGAGGGAAAAGCTACCCCTCCGGTATTCTGGCCTGGAGAATTCCATGGCCTCTGTAGTCCATGGGGTCTCAAAAAGTCTGACACAACTAAGTGACTTTCACTTTCACACTATTTACCTTTCCCTTAACCCACATCTGACCAAAGGAAAACATTCAGACCTGGTTTATGAATGGTTATGCACGATATGTATGACTGGCACCAGCCACAAGTGGAATGCTGACATAAAGTTGAATTATCACAGCCATGGCTCAGATGGTAAAGAATGTGCCTGCAATGCAGGAGACCCGAGTTTGATCCCTGGGTCAGGAAGATCCCCTGGAGAAGCAGAGGGCTACCCACTCCAATATTCTTGCTTGTAGAATTCCATGGATAGAGAAAACTGGGAGGCTACCATCCAAGGGGTCACAAAGAGTTGGACATGAATGAGTGACTAACACTTTCATTTTTCAAATATGTTAAGTGACAGAGTTGATTTGCAACACGAAACTTCTGTTTTTTTTTTTTAATGTTTAAAAACCTTTTTATCATATAAGCAATTGCACAGAGAAAGAGGCCTTTAGAATGGCTTTCACATTAAAAAGAATGAAATTATACCATTTGCAGTAACATGGATGGACCTAGAGATTTTGTTACTGAGTGAAGTAAGTCATGTAGAGAAGGAGAAATATCACTGGGCATCCTTTATAAATGGAATCTAAAAAGAAATGATACAAATGAACTTGCAAAACAGAAACAGACTCAGAGACTTAGAATACAAACTTATGGTTGCAGTGGGTGGGGGTAGGGGGTGGTTTGGAGGAAGGGATAGCTGGGGAGTTTGGGGTAGACACATACACACTGCTATATTTTAAATGGATAGCCAACAAAGACCTACTGTATGGCACATGGAATTCTGCTCAATGTTATGTAACAACCTGGATGAAAGGGGAGTCTGAGGGAGAATGGATATATGTATATGTATAGCTGAGTCTTCTTGCTGTTCACATGAAACTATCAAAACAGTGTTAATTGGCTATTACTCCTTGCTTAGTCACTTCAGTCGAGTCCTACTTTCTGCGACCCCATGGACTACAGCCTGCCAGGCTCCCCTGTCCATGGGATTCTCCAGGCAAGAATACTGGAATGGGTTGCCATTTCCTTCTCCAGTGATAAAGTATGAAGTGAGTGAAGTGAAGACGCTAGTCATGTCCAGCTCTTTGCAACCCCACAGATTATAGCCTACCAGGCTTCTCCATCCATGGGAGTTTCCAGGCAAGAGTACTAGAGTGGGTTGCCATTAGAACTTGCAAAACAGAAACAGACTCAGAGACTTAGAATACAAACTTATGGTTGCAGTGGGTGGGGGTAGGGGGTGGTTTGGAGGAAGGGATAGCTGGGGAGTTTGGGGTAGACACGTACACACTGCTATATTTAAAATGGATAGCCAACAAAGACCTACTGTATGGCACATGGAATTCTGCTCAATGTTATGTAACAACCTGGATGAAAGGGGAGTCTGAGGGAGAATGGATATATGTATATGTATAGCTGAGTCTTCTTGCTGTTCACATGAAACTATCAAAACAGTGTTAATTGGCTATTACTCCTTGCTTAGTCACTTCAGTCGAGTCCTACTTTCTGCGACCCCATGGACTACAGCCTGCCAGGCTCCCCTGTCCATGGGATTCTCCAGGCAAGAATACTGGAATGGGTTGCCATTTCCTTCTCCAGTGATAAAGTATGAAGTGAGTGAAGTGAAGACGCTAGTCATGTCCAGCTCTTTGCGACCCCACAGATTATAGCCTACCAGGCTTCTCCATCCATGGGAGTTTCCAGGCAAGAGTACTAGAGTGGGTTGCCATTTCCTTCTGCATAATTGGCTATAGTCCAATGTAAAATAAAGAGTTCAAAAAAGAAAAGAAAAAGAGAAAAGTTTATTTTTGCTTCTTGCTTGTTGTTCATGGAAGTTGTCTTCTGCTTATATTTTGGTAATTAGGCCTGAAATTTTTGCTGGTAGTATTCTTGGTAAAATTTTCTTTACTCAGTCCTATCAACTATTACCACCACATTACTATAACTTAATTTAAACAATTACCTTGAAATAATTTGTACTTAATTTTATTAGTGTATCCAATTTCCCTTGTGAAGACAAAACTCACTGTCATGTTGAGACCTATCCTAACTTTATAGCTAAATATTTGGGGCTGCACTAAAAAAAAAAAAAAAAGACCACCACATTACTATAACTTAATTTAAACAATTACCTTGAAATAATTTGTACTTAATTTTATTAGTGTATCCAATTTCCCTTGTGAAGACAAAACTCACTGTCATGTTGAGACCTATCCTAACTTTATAGCTAAATATTTGGGGCTGCACTAAAAAAAAAAAAAAAAGGTAACATTTTGCCAACAATGTTTGCCTCACATTTAGTTATTATTTGTGTCTTCTGCTAGGATTTTAATCAGGATATTTATCAGATATTAAGCTATTCACAAAGTATAGAAGAAAGAAACTGTCTAAGTTCATTTGGGCTGCTCTGACAAAATACTACAAATTGGATGGCTTGTAAACAACAGAAATTTATTGCTTCTAGTTCTGGAGTCCAAGATTAAGGTGGCAGTGGGTCTGGTAGCTGGCAAGATTGCACTTCCTAGGAAGCTGTCTTATTTGCTCTATCTTCACTTGGTGCAAGGGGCAAGAGAGCTCTTTGAGACTTCTTTACAAGAGTATTAATCCCACTCACAGGATTTCACTGTCATGACCCAATCACCTCCTGAATATCCCACTTCCAAATTCAGTCACCTTGTGGGTCAAGACTTTAACAAATAAATTTGGGGGACACATAAATATTCATGCCACCACAGAGCTCAGGAATTTAAAGATGCAGTCTGATACTGGGCTATAGCACAGACCAGCTCCTTGATCAAAGGTATCACATAATTGTTCTGATATTTAGGCTTCATCACTGACATAAAGGGGTAATGGTACCCACCTCACTAGCTGATGGTGAGAAGGATTCAAATGAGAAAATTACACTGAGATGCTGTTATAAACACTGAACCTAATATGGTCTTGAAGAGGCCATTATTAAAATGTAAAGAGAGGAGAAATGATTGTTTAGGAGAAGGGGACTGGCCATAAACAGAATTCCACATTAAACACATTAGCAGATATCAATCTGACTGACTGTCTGTCTGTCCTCTTAGAACAGGAAGGTGATCCCAGTGTCAACTGATACATTAATAAGAGAATGAATTCAACCATAAATAACAATCCAGAGTCATAAAAGCCTGGGTTTGAGTCCTAGCTTTCTCTTTAGCTGTACACCTATATGCAAGTTATTTAGGCTTTTTTGCCTCATTTTCCCCACCTGTAAAATGATGACAACAAACCTCTCATAGGGTTATTGGGATAATTTAATGAGTTAATATATTTAAAATGCTCATAACAGGGCTTGATGCATAGTAATGCTTTGTGCTGTACACTGTTATTCGTATCATGCCATTTTCCTAATAATGGAGCATATAGTGGCTGATTGAGAACCTGATTGTCAAAATCAGGCCATAGCTAACGGAACAGACAAATACAGAATTTGTACAGGTAACAGGGATATTTTTATATATTACTCTTTTTCCAGTGCTATGGCTAGTTTAGTTAACAGCAGTGGACAAATTTAAGTGATAATTAATATTATGTACTAAAGTAGATGTTTTAAGCCTGGGAGTAGATATAAGAATCAAAAATTTGAATCAGGATGTTCTGTCTTTATATTTCCAAATCTTTCTGACTGCATGGGCAATAAATAAGATAGAGAGCAAAATATGTTAGAGATAGGGGGAACCCACACTCCTTAACCCTGTTCCATGAGCATTTCCCTCTGATTGACAGAACTTCACAGACAATATAGATATATAGCTCTTTTCAGTCTCCCAGCCTCTGTTGTCCAGATTTCTCATTTTTTTCTCTCAGATCTTCTGCTGAATTCTCACCTTTTCCTCTGATATGATAAAAAAAAAATCCCAATTTTCTCTAACTCTTCAATAGCGATTGGTTATTTTTCTTTAGGGTGAGTATTAATATGAAGGGATCTTCCTTCTCATTGAATATCTTTCTTTTTAAATACAATAGCTACAAGATGCACACCTGAAAACCATGGTTTTTATTTAAGACTTCACGAAAGTACACTTTATGTTATATAACTAAACTGTTACAGAATTTAGTGCAAAAATTAATGCAGGTTTTAATTTTCTTCACTATAAAGCCCCTCCCTGGAGCAATATATTTATTACATCAGGAGTGTTTTTCAATAACCTTAAACCAAATTAGAAAGTAAAGGGAGAAGGAGAAATGTGAAAAGAGAGCTTGAAAGTTTGACAAAATGTCCAATATGCACAGAATCACTTTTAGGACAATTTATGATCTCTCAGTTCATGCACAAAGTGTTAGGGCTGGCACTGGAGAGGAAGAGTATCTTAGCTCTTTAATTACTAGCCCTTGGGCTTTTCCTAATGGAGAAAAATAGACTCCCTCAGGTTCTTCACCTTTTGATCAAGTTTACTTACAGAGACCTGGATGCTTAGTGTATCCTGAGTGTTTGGTTTCATTTAATTTTCAGGAAAGACTCTGGACATTGATTTCTCCTTGCGTTTCATTTAAAGTGAATTCTCAATTGTGGATGATAAAACCAGAGCCAAAATCTTTGCCTTGAGCACAAACCAAAGTAAAATCAAAGCATTTCTGAGAATGTGAGTTGTTCAGTTAAATTTGCTTAAAAAAAAAATCATCAAGCAATTGCACTGCTGAAATGGATCAGACATGGAGGCAGAAATCAGACGAGAAACTCTTGGTACGCCAACTTGTGCAGTATAATTTTCACATCAAAGAATTTCAAAACAGGATTTTTGCCAGTATCTTAACTTTTAGCTAGCTGACTCAAATCCTTTTCTGGAAGTAAGCAAGTTATAAATTATAACTACATACATAAATAAATCACCCAGTTCAAGGTTTGCCCACCCCACCCCCATCTCATCCTGCATAGTTAGGGTCAGAGCTTCCTTCACATAAAGGCTTTTCTCCTTCACAAAACTGAGTGGATATATGTGAATATCCAGGCAAAAGAAGAATTTTTGAAAGAAGGAACACCATGTTCAGTGGCTTAACGGTTTTGAAAAGAGGCCTGGGAGCTGTTACACCAGGAGTTCAACATGAGGAGAAGGCTGAGTGCATGGAGGGATGATGAGAACAGGAATGCAAATTGAGCTAAGTTTGAGAAGGAAGAGTTTCTATGCTACTGTAAGAACTTTATCCTGAGAACAATGCAATCCAGAGGCTAGATAATTCACACTTGGTTTATAGACAGTTTTTGTTCCTCACAACCTATATAAATGTGTATGAGCCTGTTACTTATTCTAGCCTCAGTTTAGACATCTATAAATGATGGAATACAGATTAAAACTCTATGCTTTATGTGTATATAACCTATTTACTTACATACACATCTTCTGAAGGAAAGTTATTAAATTTCTACCACAAAACTACAGATGTTAATCCTAATAATTATCTGGAATATAAACATTTTTATAACATCTAAGTTTTTCAGGTGGATTTATCACCATATAATCCCATTTACTCTACGCAATATAATCTAGGCTTTCTTGATACCTAGTCTTTCTTCACTTTGTGGCTTTTGTCTGCAACTATTCTGAGCTCATATCTATTAAAGTCATGGCTACCCCTTAGATTCCAGCACAAACTCTCCATCCTCTAAGAAATCTTTTATACATCCTCACAGTGAACCTAGAATCATCTTTCTTTAAATCCTGAAAGTATTTTGATGTTTTTTGTACCTTTTCTGTCTTCACTTAGAACTCCTTGTCAGTCACTGTTTCTTACTAAATTACCAGCTACTACAGAAAGGATAATTCTATGCTAATATTTGCTACTTTCTCATACACTTTCCCTTGTAACTCCAAAGTGTTTTGTACATACAAGTTTTTCAATAGTACCCTGTGTAATGTTATTGAATGCCTAATTCTAGTCACTTGATAGAGAAGGCTATGTTGTTACTTAACAGTGCTTAAATATATGAATGGTTTCATTGAGACTGATTTTTATGCCATACGTAGGAAAATATAAATAAACTGTTCATGGGAGCAAGGAAGAAATTCTCAATAGATTGCAATAGGAAGAGGCAAATGCAGCTTTCTCGGAGAGAACTAATCATCCTGGATCCCTATATCAAAGCCCATTTTCCCCGTGCAGGTAATGCATACACAGAGTACTACATGGGAAATCAGAAGACCACTCTTCTAGGACCAGGTCCTCCTCTCTATTAGAGTTTAACTTGGACAGATAACTTAACCTCTTTATCTACCACATCCTCTTCGTAAAAAGGAAAAGACACATGTCTATGCTTTCCATTGAGAAGGTTCTTTTACAAATCAATAGAGAGAAATAGACTTCTTTGGTGGTTCAGTGATAAAGAATCTGCCTGCCAGTGCAGAAGGTGCAGGAGATAAGGATTTGATCCCTGGGTCAGAAAGATGCCCTGGAGGAGGGCATGGCAATCCACTCCAGTAGTCTTTCCTGGAAAATTCCATGGACAGAGAAGCTTGGTGGGCTATAAGTCCATGCAGTCACAAAAAAGCAGACGTGACTGAAGCGACTGGGCACACACAGAGAGAGATAAAATATTTTAAAACAAATCATAAATTTTATTCCATCTTTTTCTTGAGTATGTAGTGGAGATTAATTCTCTATTAACTATGAGCTTGTTGTTTTCTGTGTATATAAATCTGTTCTCCTTTTATATGATTAATTCTAATGTTCTTTATAGAATGCAGCACAGTGATTATCTTATCCAGGAAGACTTCCTAGATACCCACATTTGTTATATGCTCTGGTGGTTTAGTCACTAAGTTGTGTCGGACTCCTGAGACCCCATAGACTATAGCCCCCCAGGTTCCTCTGTCCATGGGATTTCCCAGGCAAGAGTATTGGAGTGGGGTGCCATTTCCTCTATGATAGCCTTTTATTGTGATGGATCAAAATTCTTGATTTAATTTTCAGCCTCCATTATGAATGTTCCATGAGCATTTCCCTCTGATTGACAGAACTTCACAGACAATATAGATATATAGCTCTTTTCAGTCTCCCAGCCTCTGTTGTCCAGATTTCTCATTTTTTTCTCTCAGATCTTCTGCTGAATTCTCACCTCTTCCTCTGATATGATAAAAAAAATCCCAATTTTCTCTAACTCTTCAATAGCAATTGGTTATTTTTCTTTAGGGTGAGTATTAATATGAAGGGATCTTCCTTCTCATTGAATATCTTTCTTTTTAAATACAATAGCTACAAGATGCACACCTGAAAACCATGGTTTTTATTTAAGACTTCACGAAAGTACACTTTATGTTATATAACTAAACTGTTACAGAATTTAGTGCAAAAATTAATGCAGGTTTTAATTTTCTTCACTATAAAGCCCCTCCCTGGAGCAATATATTTATTACATCAGGAGTGTTTTTCAATAACCTTAAACCAAATTAGAAAGTAAAGGGAGAAGGAGAAATGTGAAAAGAGAGCTTGAAAGTTTGACAAAATGTCCAATATGCACAGAATCACTTTTAGGACAATTTATGATCTCTCAGTTCATGCACAAAGTGTTAGGGCTGGCACTGGAGAGGAAGAGTATCTTAGCTCTTTAATTACTAGCCCTTGGGCTTTTCCTAATGGAGAAAAATAGACTCCCTCAGGTTCTTCACCTTTTGATCAAGTTTACTTACAGAGACCTGGATGCTTAGTGTATCCTGAGTGTTTGGTTTCATTTAATTTTCAGGAAAGACTCTGGACATTGATTTCTCCTTGCATTTCATTTAAAGTGAATTCTCAATTGTGGATGATAAAACCAGAGCCAAAATCTTTGCCTTGAGCACAAACCAAAGTAAAATCAAAGCATTTCTGAGAATGTGAGTTGTTCAGTTAAATTTGCTTAAAAAAAAAAATCATCAAGCAATTGCACTGCTGAAATGGATCAGACATGGAGGCAGAAATCAGACGAGAAACTCGGTACGCCAACTTGTGCAGTATAATTTTCACATCAAAGAATTTCAAAACAGGATTTTTGCCAGTATCTTAACTTTTAGCTAGCTGACTCAAATCCTTTTCTGGAAGTAAGCAAGTTATAAATTATAACTACATACATAAATAAATCACCCAGTTCAAGGTTTGCCCACCCCACCCCCATCTCATCCTGCATAGTTAGGGTCAGAGCTTCCTTCACATAAAGGCTTTTCTCCTTCACAAAACTGAGTGGATATATGTGAATATCCAGGCAAAAGAAGAATTTTTGAAAGAAGGAACACCATGTTCAGTGGCTTAACGGTTTTGAAAAGAGGCCTGGGAGCTGTTACACCAGGAGTTCAACATGAGGAGAAGGCTGAGTGCATGGAGGGATGATGAGAACAGGAATGCAAATTGAGCTAAGTTTGAGAAGGAAGAGTTTCTATGCTACTGTAAGAACTTTATCCTGAGAACAATGCAATCCAGAGGCTAGATAATTCACACTTGGTTTATAGACAGTTTTTGTTCCTCACAACCTATATAAATGTGTATGAGCCTGTTACTTATTCTAGCCTCAGTTTAGACATCTATAAATGATGGAATACAGATTAAAACTCTATGCTTTATGTGTATATAACCTATTTACTTACATACACATCTTCTGAAGGAAAGTTATTAAATTTCTACCACAAAACTACAGATGTTAATCCTAATAATTATCTGGAATATAAACATTTTTATAACATCTAAGTTTTTCAGGTGGATTTATCACCATATAATCCCATTTACTCTACGCAATATAATCTAGGCTTTCTTGATACCTAGTCTTTCTTCACTTTGTGGCTTTTGTCTGCAACTATTCTGAGCTCATATCTATTAAAGTCATGGCTACCCCTTAGATTCCAGCACAAACTCTCCATCCTCTAAGAAATCTTTTATAAGTAAAAAGGAAAAGACACATGTCTATGCTTTCCATTGAGAAGGTTCTTTTACAAATCAATAGAGAGAAATAGACTTCTTTGGTGGTTCAGTGATAAAGAATCTGCCTGCCAGTGCAGAAGGTGCAGGAGATAAGGATTTGATCCCTGGGTCAGAAAGATGCCCTGGAGGAGGGCATGGCAATCCACTCCAGTAGTCTTTCCTGGAAAATTCCATGGACAGAGAAGCTTGGTGGGCTATAAGTCCATGCAGTCACAAAAAAGCAGACGTGACTGAAGCGACTGGGCACACACAGAGAGAGATAAAATATTTTAAAACAAATCATAAATTTTATTCCATCTTTTTCTTGAGTATGTAGTGGAGATTAATTCTCTATTAACTATGAGCTTGTTGTTTTCTGTGTATATAAATCTGTTCTCCTTTTATATGATTAATTCTAATGTTCTTTATAGAATGCAGCACAGTGATTATCTTATCCAGGAAGACTTCCTAGATACCCACATTTGTTATATGCTCTGGTGGTTTAGTCACTAAGTTGTGTCGGACTCCTGAGACCCCATAGACTATAGCCCCCCAGGTTCCTCTGTCCATGGGATTTCCCAGGCAAGAGTATTGGAGTGGGGTGCCATTTCCTCTATGATAGCCTTTTATTGTGATGGATCAAAATTCTTGATTTAATTTTCAGCCTCCATTATGATGAATCAAAATCCTTGATTGTGAGGACCACAACTTACATAACCTTTATATCTTCAACACATTGGTATTCACTAAATATTTATCAGCTAAATAAGCTTTGAATGATCTTTCAGCCTTCAGTTTATGAGATGCATACAGTAATGTCCTAGTTTACAATATTGTGAAAACTGTGGTCCAGTTTCATAAAATTGATGCTAGTGGACCTTGGATCTGGGATCTCATAGAGAGCCCAATGCGTATTTATATTTATGAGGGCATCTTATCTCCAGAAAGCTTTTCTTTCTCTATTTTGTTTTACCGATACTTCACAAAATATTTCTCGTGAATGATAATGACAAAAAGAAGTTTGGACAGAGGGTTTGGTTTGCAAAAAGGCATGCTTCACTCAATAATTTACTTTATTTAAGTTCCTCCTTAATTCTGTTTCAATATGCTAATCTCCCTGGTTTCTTCATTAAGTCTGCTTTAGGATTGTTTCATATAGAATAGCCACCCACTCAGGAGAGGTGACTAAACTTTAATGGTTGCCTTAGGTCCCCCATACCAGTTTATTTAAAAGCACAGAAATATGGGAATTAAATAGTCTGTAAAGATAAAATACATTATTAAATTGTATTATTGTCATTGTTATTATTCTCTCATTGAACAAGGAGATGAAGAGCTGAATTGCACACCATATGGTAATTGCTTGGAAGATACCCACAACTTATGGTCACACCTTCAGCATCCAACGACATTGTTTGCTGCATTTCAGGTGCCAGTATGGCAGAGGGCCAGCCCAGGAAAGATGAACTGGCAGAGAGAGAATGACAGACATTAGGCATAAGTACTTTTCATGTCAAGCCTTTGGCATGTTCATTGTCGAAAAAAATCTGTTCTCAGAAATGCCTTCCAAAATATGCAAGTTATGCTATGAAGGCATATGAAAACTCATGCCATCTAAGAATATGTTACTATGAACCATCTTGGGAGATGCCAAATTATAGCCGAGATAATGGGTGATTCCAGATGTCTGTCCAATCCCATTCCTACTGCACAAGAAAAGTTCAGAAATTTACAAAAGGAAAGTTTACATGGAATTTCTTAAATGAGGGATGGCTTTCTGAAAAAGAAAGAGAAAGAGATAAAGAGTCAATTTTGAAAGCGAGAAAGAGTTAAGTGAACCTTTATTTTACTATGTATAACCTTCCATTTTCAGGATCTGTATTTAAATTATAGATTTGAATTCTCTCTTTTCCCAGAAGTAAGAGGTTGAACATTTGCAAAGATATGGAAGGTGAGATTTTTACTTTAGATGATTTTTAAAATAGCTTGAATACTGTTGTTCAGCTTACTAAATGCTTTTTGCACATTACATTATTATACTGAATCTTCCTGAGATTATCTTCAGGTAAACATCATTTTCTATTTCCTTTCCAGATGAAGCATCTCAAAGAAACAGAAATGACCTGCCCAAAGCCACTCAACTAAATTTTAACAGGAGCGGAATCCAACTCTGTTTCATATTTTCAATAAGAATGATCTCAAGTTGTGTTTGATCTCAGCTGTAATTTTAGCTGTGTTAATGGGTCATCTTTTATTATAATTTTCTTCTGGGAGCCAGTTTATTAGCTCCAAAACTGTTATTGGTTATCTAGCAAGTGATATTCCCTTTATGAATTATAAAATTTATTTATGAGCTCATGCCATAACTGTTTGATTGCTAGAAAGTAATGGTAAGAATGATTTCCCCATGTCTATAAAGTAAAAAATCTAACTCTGTCAAAATGCTCAAAAGAATAAAACAAGCCTGTGTCACAACTATTTCTCCAGCTGATATTTTGACTCACCTCACAGGCCTGTCTTAAAAGAATCAGCAAATCAAACTCTCTTCCCTACAGTGAGCTAGACTTTCAAGATGTGATAGAACATTAAATGTAGAAATACTTTTGGAATGTTTTCAGAACAGTAGACATTTCAATCCAAAAGTGCAGCTGAATATTCATAGAGCGTTTTTATTTAACCAAACGTATCCTTGGAAAACACAAATTTGGGACAATCATCATAATATCTAAGGCAGCAAAATTATCATATGTGTAAATGTTTGCTTCTTTCATAGCTGCTGTGCTATATATACACACAGATACACATGTGGATATGCATATATGAGATTGACAGCACATTTACAGCTCTGATTGTATTCCATGAATCTTTCACTATATCCTGGCTATGAAAGCTTTCTTAATAAAGAATATAAAGATAAAATATCCCTATATTGAAGTCACTTAAAGATTTTCTATTGTGAACTTATCCCTGGCCTGGGCACTGTTGTGGTTAGAAAAATAATAGAAGACGCTTCTTAAAGACTGAGCACTTCAGCAGAGAATCAAGATATACATATAAGAAATACGTGTGTACATACTCAATAGGGCACTATGAGTGTTTTACTTAGTAACATAAAATAGCCAATTCTGCACATGTTACTGATTATGCACATGTATAAAGTAGCTCCAGACAAATCACTGAGGCCATTCACAAATTGCCCTCCAGCTTCCTGACCTTTGGAGTTTCAACAACAATTCAGTGGCTATTTATTCAGCGCACAGAGAATTTCAGAGTAACTCTGGCCCAAGGTTTTTCAGAGCAGCTTGTGTTCCTCCTTTGGACTTTGCTATGGGTGGAATTGTGTATCTCCAATAGTCATAGGTAAAAGCTCCAGTGTGCCTGTTTTGGGAGACAGGTAATTAAATTTAAATGAAATCATCATGGTGTGGCCCTGCTTTGATTGGAATTGTGCCCTAAGGAGAGATACTGGAGAGCTCGCTCTCTCTCTCTCTCTCTCTCTGCCAAGTGAGGACACAGAGAGAAGATGGCAAAGCATGAAGAGAGTGCTCCTCAGGACCTGCACCAGCCAGTAGCTTGACTCGGATATGCCAGCCTCCAGAATTTTAAGAAAATACATTTCTGTTGTTTAGCCTCCTCTCAGTCTGTGATATTTTGCTGTGGCACCCCTACTTGACTAAAATAGGCTTTATCACTGAAAAGAACCTAAGGGCATGATCTACTCTTTGACTAAACTCCCCTTTGATGTCTCCTCTCTAGCCATGGGTTTGCTCTGCCCCCAAAACCAGCACAGCTCACTCCTCACCTCTTCAAGCTATTTTATAAATGACACCTTCCTAGTGAAGACTTCACTGACCATTTTAGATTGCATCTCTCTTCAATATCCTCTGTTTTCTGTGCTTTTCTCTTTTAAATTTATATTCAATTTACACACTGTATGTTTTACTTGCTAATCAGGTTTTTTTTTTCTTCCTCACTGGAAAGAAAATATCAAGATAGGAAAGATTACTGTTTTGTTAATTGCTATATCCTAAATCCCCAGCACATTATTAAGTGCTCAATTAGTATGTCTTGTTGAATACAATGTTATCATAGACCTTATAGAATTCAGAAAGGATAAGAAGAGGTTAATAAAGGTTAGAAACCAATGGCAAAGCAGACTATGGAGTGTTATAATATAGAGTTCATTCTGAGATTCAACAATTCAACAGGCTGATCACTGCTAGTGAAATTGAATTTGTAATAATAATAATAAAACCTTCCAGCAAACAATCAGTTCTTGAGAACACACTATATACCTGGTACCAGGATTAGTGACCTTTAGAAACTCATAGTCACAAAAAAAACAAAAGAGAAAGAAGAAAGAAAAACGGAAAGAAGAAAGAACAGAAAAGTTATGAAACAAAAACAAATATGATAGATAATATTATTATTCTCATTTACTAGTTATAAAGTCAATCAAAAGATTATCCCTTGCTATTACTATTTTCATTTTACAATTGTATTAAAGAATATATAGTATGTAAACAGAACAGCAGCAGGAAGGGAAAATGGGAAATGAAAAAAATATTTTTTCATCAAGTTTAAATTTACTTCTTGATATGTATGCAAAACCATAGCTAAATTCGCAGCAAAAGCTAATGGGGAAAAGGCAAGAGAAATTGAAATTGTATATTACATATATTAAGAAACAGTTACAATGACTACTCAAAATTAATATAAAAATATCGCAGAAATCAAGAGCAAATTGAACATTCAGTATATTGACAGTAATTGTTGTCTCTTCCAAATGCATCCCAGAGAAGACAACATCCAGAGTAGAAATTAAGGATATGAAAAAGATGTACATGTTCTAAGAATTTCATTTTATTCATTTTGGAGGAGATAAATTAGGATTAGCATTAAGAGATCTAGAATATCATATACTCAACTTCTCCTTGATATATATTAGCTGATATTCATTTTTTTTTCAGTCCTTATCCTTCTGAGCATAAAAAGCTTTATGAAGATATAGTAGGAAGGAAAGCAGCTTAATGGGGCACACTACAGCAAATATTATTGATCAATTTTGTTTTACTTGTAAGAATGATTGAATGTGTAAGTAATTGAGATGTCATTTTGTAGCCTGAACATTTTATTTTCTAGAATGTGTGCTTTCTCAAAGAGAATTTATTTGAGAGAAAACAAAGAACAAGAGATGATGTATTAAACAGGGAAAGCATACTATTTGACAAGAAGACTTTTCTTGGTCACCCTCTTGATTTCATGGCACCATCTTGTTTTATCCATGGTACAATTTTGCCAGCTCAAGGCTAAGCAAATATTCTCTTCCAGGATTTCTCACTTTCCCTTCTTACCTAAATACTTTAGTCAATTCCATCAAGCCACTTATTTCTGTCTCTATTAATGCTTTGTCCCTTCTTTCTCAAAATTTACTGTGTATTAAAATGTATGCTATTTATTTGTATTTGTGTATAAGTAATTAGTAAGTTTTCAATTGAAATGTGGACAGTATAAGCCTAAACATTATTCACCAGCAAATACATATGCAAGCATCCCCAAAGCATTATGTACTTTAAGAGAGGACATGGAAAAAAGTTTAGAGGATGGTATTCTGGCATGGCGCAGGCTAGTGGGGAGAAAAATAGCCCCCTCGTTCTGTAGATGCAAGGTTAGTGGACATTGTGACTACTCCTGTTGAAGTGAAATTGTGCAAGAATGAATAAACCATCTAAAAATATAGTAAGCCTGTCTCTTTAAGCTCTTAAAATCCCAATTGCTTTATCATTGTGAATAAAATGTAGACAAATGTTTGAAAGCAGAAAAGAAAACATTAGCATTAAAATTATGTCTGACTTTAGATTAAGGTCAAATGGGTAATCACTATGAATGTGATTTAAAGGAATCTCACTCAAAAACATCTCCCCTGTCTCTTCACTAAATCATCTAGCGTCGTTTTACAAGAAATTGTTTCCTTCAAGTTACAGGACTATTTATAGTTAAATTGAAACTGAAAAACAGTAAACCAAATCAACGATTAATACAATATGATTGGGATTAAGTTCTTTTCCATTATTAATATTGGCTTTCTCAAAAAGGAAGTCCACAGATGAGATGTGACTTAAAAATAGAAGATAAAGAGAGGT
>SJYX01021550.1:264856-292939 GCA_006410675.1 Oreotragus oreotragus | reverse complement strand
TTCTGAGCATAAAAAGCTTTATGAAGATATAGTAGGAAGGAAAGCAGCTTAATGGGGCACACTACAGCAAATATTATTGATCAATTTTGTTTTACTTGTAAGAATGATTGAATGTGTAAGTAATTGAGATGTCATTTTGTAGCCTGAACATTTTATTTTCTAGAATGTGTGCTTTCTCAAAGAGAATTTATTTGAGAGAAAACAAAGGACAAGAGATGATGTATTAAACAGGGAAAGCATACTATTTGACAAGAAGACTTTTCTTGGTCACCCTCTTGATTTCATGGCACCATCTTGTTTTATCCATGGTACAATTTTGCCAGCTCAAGGCTAAGCAAATATTCTCTTCCAGGATTTCTCACTTTCCCTTCTTACCTAAATACTTTAGTCAATTCCATCAAGCCACTTATTTCTGTCTCTATTAATGCTTTGTCCCTTCTTTCTCAAAATTTACTGTGTATTAAAATGTATGCTATTTAATTGTATTTGTGTATAAGTAATTAGTAAGTTTTCAATTGAAATGTGGACAGTATAAGCCTAAACATTATTCACCAGCAAATACATATGCAAGCATCCCCAAAGCATTATGTACTTTAAGAGAGGACATGGAAAAAAGTTTAGAGGATGGTATTCTGGCATGGCGCAGGCTAGTGGGGAGAAAAATAGCCCCCTCGTTCTGTAGATGCAAGGTTAGTGGACATTGTGACTACTCCTGTTGAAGTGAAATTGTGCAAGAATGAATAAACCATCTAAAAATATAGTAAGCCTGTCTCTTTAAGCTCTTAAAATCCCAATTGCTTTATCATTGTGAATAAAATGTAGACAAATGTTTGAAAGCAGAAAAGAAAACATTAGCATTAAAATTATGTCTGACTTTAGATTAAGGTCAAATGGGTAATCACTATGAATGTGATTTAAAGGAATCTCACTCAAAAACATCTCCCCTGTCTCTTCACTAAATCATCTAGCGTCGTTTTACAAGAAATTGTTTCCTTCAAGTTACAGGACTATTTATAGTTAAATTGAAACTGAAAAACAGTAAACCAAATCAACGATTAATACAATATGATTGGGATTAAGTTCTTTTCCATTATCAATATTGGCTTTCTCAAAAAGGAAGTCCACAGGTGAGATGTGACTTAAAAATAGAAGATAAAGAGAGGTGTAAAACAAGATGTCCTATCCAATGACATCTTGGATTTAGTTTTACAATTCTGAGTATTTAAGGAAAGACATTGGGGTCTCAAGGAAGAAGAGGCACCAAGACAATGATTATAACAGAGAACAATTGGAAATATTTTTGGACACTGTAATTGTGCCTGAACAGAAATTAAAAGACGCTTACTCCTTGGAAGAAAAGTTATGACCAACCTAGATAGCATATTCAAAAGCAGAGACATTACTTTGCCGACTAAGGTCCGCCTAGTCAAGGCTATGGTTTTTCCTGTGGTCATGTATGGATGTGAGAGTTGGACTGTGAAGAAGGCTGAATACCAAAGAACTAATGCTTTTGAACTGTGGTGTTGGAGAAGACTCTTGAGAGTCTCTTGGACTGCAAGGAGATCCAACCAGTCCATTTTGAAGGAGATCAGCCCTGGGATTTCTATGGAAGAAATGATGCTGAAGCTGAAACTCCAGTACTTTGGCCACCTCATCCAAAGAGTTGACTCACTGGAAAAGACTCTGATGCTGGGAGTGATTGGGGGCAGGAGGAGAAGGGGACGACAGAGGATGAGATGGCTGGATGGCATCACGGACTCGATGGACATGAATTGAGTGAACTCTGGGAGTCAGTGATGGACAGGGAGGCCTGGCATACTACAACTCATGGGGTCGCAAAGAGTCGGACAGGACTGAGTGACTGAACTGAACTGAACTGAACTAAGGACTAAGTCATAATCACTGTCCTCAAAGAGTCTTCTCATGCCAAATGACAAGTTCTTTAATATGTATATGTCCTGGTTACCACAAAAGCCCTAACTTCCATGTTAGGAGATCAAGGTTCAAATGTTGCCTCTGCTTTATTAACTGTGAATCTTTGTGCAAACCACATAATTCTCTGAAGCTCAGTTTCTTCATCTAGCAACCTCTTACCTTTGGGTCATGTGTATTGTTTAAGTGATATCTATACTTTTGTAATCTGTAAAACAGTAAGAGGTCAGGAATTGTCACAGAAGATAAATATTTACTAATTGTTTTGTCCTTTATCCATCCTCAAAACCCACTGTCAGAACTATATATGTCTGAAGATAATACTGGATATCAACTGTTTCTTTTAAACCAGCAAAGTGAAACTAGGAAAAGAGAGAAATGCTGTCATAGCATACAAAGGAGTGAAAGAGCTTTCCTGGATGGTATTCCTCATCAGTGGAGACTTCCCTGGAGATTTAGTAATCACCAGAGCCTTTAGTCTATAGAAAGGACTTCAAACAGACCAAAGAAGGAATTGAGAATATTTTCACAGAAAGTAAAAGCATCTGGGTTTCTCTGAGGTTGGTATAAAGATATGTATAAGAAGCATTTTGGAAACTATAAAGAGAAACAATGCTTCTTAGAAGGATTTGAATCCAAAGTACAGGTTTTAATATTATTCTATAAACAAGGAAATACTTCTGACAAAAATAATGACATAAGGTACACAAGTTTGTTTGAAATAGAGAGCAGTTAAAAAGAACCCAGAGATCCAGTGTGGAAGCTAGTGTAATTGCCCAAGGATGGGATAATAATAACTCCAGTTTTAATAGGGAGTGAGGGCTGTAGACAGGGAACAATTGCAATGAGAATGGAAGAGATTTGATTAGCTATAAATGGGTATGCTTAGCCACTCAGTCATGTCCTACTCTGTGTGACCCCATGGACTGTAGCCCGCCAGGCTCCTCTGTCCATGGGGTTCTCCAGGCAAGAATACTGGAGTGGGCTGCCTCGTCCTCCTGCAGGGGCTCTTCCTAACCAAGGGATCTAACCCAGGTCTCCTGCATTGCAGGCAGATTCTTTACCATCTGAACCATGATGGAGCCACCAGCAAATCCCTATATATAAAAAGAACTGAAAACAATTTAGAACTGAATGAGGATGATGAAGGAATAGTGTAGTAGTTATAGAACCAAAAATGTCTCTCTTGGTAGCCATGGTATCAGTCTTCTATTTCAAGTCTTCATTGTATAGATGATAACAAGGATGCCTGGGCAGCATCAGAACAATTTTAGGTAGGTTTTCTGCTTTTCAGTTTGTGATTTTTCTAAACTTTAACAACTGCAACAACAAATTCAATCCTGGGATAGTAGGAAGAGAGAACCACTTTTAACTGTCCATACAAAGACAGAATTAATGTGTTTACATAACACAGCCTTATCTTGATGTGAAACAATATTTAAGTAGAATTTGCCCATAAGTAAATAGATATAAATGAGAGATTAAAACACAGCAGACAATCTAAAAAATACACACATGCACACACACACGCACACACACACACAAGCTTCCCAGATGACTCAATGGTAAAGAACCTGCCTGACAATGCAGGAGACATGGATTCAATCCCTGGGTTGAGAGGATCCCCTGGAGGAGGAAATGACAACTAGCACCAGTATTTTTGCCTGGAAAATTCCATGGACAGAGGAGTCTGGTGGGTTATGAATCAATGGGGTTGCAAAGAACTGGACATAACTGAACAACTGAGCACACACTCATATATTCAAATGTAAGTATATACATATGTTTGAATCACTTTGCTATATACCTTAAACTAGCACCATGCTGTAAATCAACTACATTTCAATAAAGGTTAAAAAGAACAGAAAACATAAATTAGAAATAGTAATATATTTGAGGTTATTTTAAATATGCTTTGGATTCTAATCCTCAAAATATTCTTATTGGAATATTAGGAAAATATTAACTTTATCTTGACAATGTCAGAGGAGGGTATAATTGGCTGGAATATATCCCTGCCCTGGGGAAAACTATTGAGTCTTACTCTTACTTGCAAAATAGGGTTCAAATTTGTTACAATGATATACAACGCTACCCATTATGTAACCTTCTTTCTTTATTTATTTGTTTTAATTGGAGGCTAATAACTTTACAATATTGTATTGGTTTTGCCATACATTGACATGAATCCACCCTGGGTGTACCTGTGTTCCCCATCTTGAAGCCCCCTCCCTTCTCCCTCCCCATATCATTCCTCTGGGTCATCCCAGTGCACCAGCCCTAAGCATCCTGTATCATGCATCGAACCTGGACTGGCGATTCATTTCATGTATGATAATATACATGTTTCAATGCCATTCTCCTTCTTCTTATTATTCTAGGATTATCTCTTACCTATCTCTCTTTCCCCACTCTATTATCCAAACAGAAGAAATTCTTATATATGTGCCCAGTATGAGTGGACTTAAAAAATTCCTGGAGGTGCTGTCTGAGTTTTGACTGATAAGTGGAGAGAGCTGAGAAAAAGGGTTGGGAGTGGGATGAAGAGGAGAAAGTATTTCATACAAAAGAAGGAGCAGAAGTAAAAATCATGGGATATGAGACAGAATGTAGTGTTCAAAAAGCTTTTAGAGGCACAATATAACTACTAAGTGAAGTGTTGCCTGGTGGTAGGTAAAAATGACATCACAAAGGGCTTGATGCATCTTGAACCATTTTAAAGTAATTATCTACATTTCTTCCAAAGAATAAACCCAATAGTGGTTATGTCATATGGTTTTTTTGGAGTTAGGTTCCAAACCTAACATTTTGCCGCCCATTAAGTACACTCACCAAACGTTTCAAAGACAAAAACATATTATTTGGATGTTCTACAATTCTTAATCATTTTAACAGCTTAAACAATCACATTTCAAAATACCATGAATTTGATGATTTATTCTCTTTGGGGTCTGATATGGGCACTATATCTTCACAAGTTGTCTATCTCATTTTTTAAAATTTTCTATTCTGTCCCTAAGAGATCACCATATAATGATCTCTACCATATTATTAAAAGATACTTTTATATTCATTTGGCTCAAGGGCAATTCAAAATTGTATTCCTGGGTAGTACTTATATGGTTTACTCTTCCAATGAAATGCTTAGAGTCTTTCACAGTTTTTTGTTTTGTTTTATGCTTTTTTTTAACATTCAAGATTATTGAACAGTGTCAGGAATACAGTAGGAATTCAATATATATGTTGGATAAGATGTATAACTGATTCTGTTCATGACGCCAGTTGCACTGCTGTATCTCACGGCATGCACCGTTCACTGAACCCATGGTAAGCAAGGTGCAAGCTAAGAGGCTGGAAGAAAACTTGAAAAGCCATGGGAACTATAGACACATCATTCTCTTCTGGCTGGTGCAGCAGCTGTAGGAGTAGACACACTATATTCTCTGCTCTCATGACTGACACAGCAGATACAGTCATGACACAGGATTAAATGCTGCTGCTTTCTTAGGTGGAGTTCTCATATCCTTACAGCACAAAGTGGCTTGTGATGTGCATGTGGAGTGCTATAAATGATCTCAGCTGTTACACAGTCATTATTTACAAAACATGAGGTGAGAAAGACTGAATATGCCATCTTGGCTAATTTGCTCTCTCCCTACATAAGAGAATTCAGGAAACTATGTGATCTCACCCTAGAATAAATGGTAGAGACAACAACTGATATATGAGAGGATCAAAGGATCAACTAATTAAAAATTAAAGAAACATTTATTGATGACATATGATATGCTGTCCTCAGCCTTATACAAGTCACTAGGCCCATTAAGAAACAATAGCACAATATCACAAGCTTTTATTAGCTTAACATTTAGAGAAAATAAGGAATACTTTTAGAAATATCATGAGGACACTGGGCCAGAGTTAGTTACCCTAAACTACAGTAGAAACTAAGTAAAAAATGAGATAATATTCAAACTATGAAATCATGAAGAAGAATAGTTTCTTAGTCTGAGAAGGAGCCTATAATCTTGGGGATTTACATGGGAATAGTTTTTAAATAGAGGAGTATAAAAAAAGCTATATTTTTTGCAACAATTTCACATATTTTTAATCCAACTGAAAAGGAAATTTTCAAACATTATCAGGAAGTTTGATAGATTATTTCAAAAAATAATTTCTTGGAAGTCTCAAATTCCAATTTTTGTCCCCATAAGGCTACAGAAAACACTGTTCAACTTCTTTGGTTGCTCAGCAATAAATTTAGGAAGAAGAAAATCACTGAAGAGAAAACTGAACGCCAAAATCTGGGCTCACTTTTCTGGGTTTTACTTTTCTCCAAGCTAAAATTATCCCAGACTATCAGTACTTTGCATAGTCCCTATTGTTTTGCTACAGATTTACTCTTAATAGTTTGTTTAACATTTCTAGTTGCTCTCAAAGAGACAGCAGTCCAAAACATCTAGTCTGCTGTTACTGGGAGAGATATTCACAAGATGATGCTTTTAAGTCCTTGAATTTCCTAGAATTCTGGTGCCAAGAGTTCCAAGGACTAAACTCAGTGCTTCAGGATAAGGGTATCTTACCTTTGAAATAACAGAATTAGTGGCACTAAGAGAAAATTAAGTATTTGAATACAGAAACTTCCCTGAGTCTATTCAGAATTAGAATTTACTTTCACAGTCATTTTAAGTAGTAATTCTACTTGGATCTCAGACACTCTCACTTTAATTCTGTTTTTGCCAGTAAAAAATAAATTTTTGAAATCCAAAATTTTAAGCTTCTTTTAAATTTCAGGAAGCGAAGTCAGTCCTGGGCAAAAATTTTGTTTTCAGTGCCTTGCAGCTCAGGGTTCTATTGCCAAGACTTTTGCTCTATTTTTATATTCCCAGAAACACTTGTTCTGTTCCCTAAGTGTTCAAAATATTTCAGTGCCCATAATTTTCTTCTATAGACTCCATGTTCTTGAATTCCTTTAATTTTTTTCCTTTCTTTCAAAAGTCTTGTCCCGTCACTTAGCGATTTGGGGTTTTTTGGTACTTTCTTATAAGTGACTACTTTACTATATTTTATAGTATTGCACAATATATAGTATTGCACACATCGCAAAGTGACTTGCATCCTTGATGCATGAGCACTAAACACCAGAAACAATCTTCAGGCTTGTTGTCTACCTTTCTAATTTGAAATGCAGGTGTGTTTAAAGATGATGAAATGGTTACGAGTTGAAGATGGGGATTAGATGCATTTACTTAGCCATTTTAAAATGCATAACTTTGAAATTGTAGACTTGCTCAAGTTTCTCAAAATAATATTTTTTTAACTTCAGTAAAACAGAGGAAGAAAATTTAAAAATCTCGCATATCTGTCTCAAGTATTGCATTTATATTATAAAATATTATTTCCAGCACTAGTGCAACAGTTTTTAGATAATCTCAAGTATAAAATGGCCTTTATTTTTAGGAGGAAAAGGTGACAAATCATTGCAGAGGCCAACTTCTTGACATGTGAATGACTATTGGTCTATGCCATCAAAATATACTGAGCTTGCAAATATTCTTGCCTTCCCTTTTTTTCTTTTTTTCTTTTTTTACATTTCCATTTATATATTTGCTTGGTAGAGCAAACCAAAGAATTTTTCTTGGCTAAATTCCCATCTGTTTAGATATATATCCAGTTCTCCAGAAGTTTAGCTGAGGTCAGATAAGGTACCAAATTGGTTTAGTTTAGTGATCTAAATAAATAAATAAATTCAGTGACCTAAATAAATAAGTTTAGTGATTTAAATAAATAAATAAACTCATTCAGCTTGATGTTCAATTTGTTATACATCAGGGTTATATGAACAGAAAAGAAATAATTTAAAGACTCCAATATATACCACTGGCCAAAATGGATAAAAAGCTCAGCAGAAAAAGAGATTTGCTGTGTCAGCAATGTTTTGCTTCTTCTCTCTGCACTGAAAACAGCTCAGTGTTAGTTGTTATAAAGTGAAAAAAGGCCTTAAAACATGTATTCCAACTTCGAGAATCATAAAATATTTAAAATATAGCCACGGTAAACTGAAATTACGTTATTTTATTGCAACTAATAAAGAAACATGGATTCTGAAGGATTAGTTACTACTGGAAATGTAAGAAAGTAATGAAAAAGAAGGAAGATAACGAAAGGAAAGGAAATTTATTTCAATACTAATCATAAAAAGAATTACTCATATAGGTGAGTACAATTGAAATTTACCAATTTATGTTTAGAAATTCATAATAAAGTTCACAATCAGTTCATCACAAAGCTTACTGTCTTTTAAAGGTAGAGCTTACTAAGTAAGTTTTGGTATTTCTTTATATAATGTGGAGACACTATTATAATTTTCAGTATTGCACATTAATGCTTTTGCATGGTATTGAAGTAGAAACAAATGATTTTTCTTTGACTGCCGTATGTTTGAATTTTGACTATTCTTTTAAATTTTGACTAATTCTTCCTGACAGCCATTACTTAAAGATGCAGTTATTATGTTTACCTCTAGCAAGAACATTCTACTTATCATTTTCTTTACTGAATTAGTCAGTCTGTTTCATAGACTTGAAAATTAGTTTGCACAATTGTTACACATGTGTGTAATAGTAGGGTGGATATAATACAATCTGTGAATCACACCATGGTCTGAGGTTAACCTACTATGAATAAAAGAAATGTGTGTGCATACTTTGTGATATTTACTTTGGACTGCTTATAGAATTTATATTGAGTTTCTGATTTGAGGAAGTGCAATGTGTCAGATAATAGACTTTGGAAAAATGGGGAAGGGAAATTTTCCTTTCTAGTGAGAGTAGACTGCATAACTCATACCAATATTCCAAGTGACTGTAACTAGAAATACAGACAAAATTTAAATAAATTTGATGTCTGTATGTGGTGTGTGGATTTGTATGTACATGCATATGTGTGTGTGTTTGTGTGTAAAGCACAAAGCAGCAAAAAACTTAACAAAACTGTGAAAAATTCCCAACATAAAATGAGAGCAGATTGGAAGAAATGAAAACCTTGTGCCTGCTTGTCCTATAGGGAATTTTAGTTTCCAGAGATGGAACCTAGGAGATAGAAGAGCACTTTCAACAATTCAGAGAAGTTACAAATATAAATATTGATATCCATGGCACCCTAAGGAAGGTGTGATTCCGTCTTCGGCATACCACAAATGAGTACCATTGAAAAATAATTATGAGCTTACAAAGTAGAACGTTTCTTTTAAAGATTGCAGTTAAGTCTCATATACCATTCTTCCTCAAATTGGACCAAGAAGGCCTTGGATTTCCAGTGGACCCAGATACCTAGCAGGGGGAAAAGTAACTTTTGGAGAGAAACATCATTCTAAATGTTACTATACTGTAAATATGTTTGCTAATGCCATCTCCAGCATACAAATAACCACAGCAAGACTTATTTGAAGAAAAGTAAAATGTAAACATTTTATTCATAAAAAAACTACATTAAAGCCTTATCAAATGCTCTAGATTTGGGGTTATTTAGCTGTGACTTTCAAAATATCTGTCCCTATTCTAAAAAAGATGGAGAATATTCTTCAGATAACTGAAAATTTAACAAAATTTTTAAATCTTAAAACTATAAAATACGATAACTGAAAATAGAATCTTAGGAAATATATTTAACAACAAATTAGAGACAACTGAAGAGATAATGAACTAGAAGGTAATATTAAAATGAAAAATAAAGAGAAAATAGGGTAAATATAGCATAAAATGGATTTAGAATGTAGCAAAAAAGTTTTGCTTATTTACATTTAGAATCCTAGAAGATGAGAGAGATTGAAGCAGAAATAGCATAGCCATATATGTAGCAGTAATATAAAGGTGAGATATAATGGCACATAAAATCCAAAACTGACGAAAGACAGCAAACCACGCACATAAGAAGCTCTAAAAAGCTTAAATAAGATATAAATCCAAATCTAAGCTAATTATCATTAATTGCTAAAAGCAAACACAAAATCTTAGAATCAGTTCAGTCAGTTCAGTAGCTCAGTTGTGTCTGACAAGAAAAAAAAAAAAAAAATTTCCCAAACAGAATCAATTAAGCTGGCCCCAGACTTCAACATAGAAACAACAGAGCAAAAATATGATGAAATATCTTTAAAGTATTAAAAAGAAAAAAAACCTTCCAACCCAGCATTCTAAATCAGCAAACTTGCCCTCCGGACTAAAGGAAATTAAAACCTGGGGGAAAAACGCTAAAAAAAATAATAATCAGAATTTTACTAGAGGAAATTGTACTAGAGTTTCCTTTAGGCAGAAGAAAAATCATTCCAAAAAGCATTGTCAGTAAGGAAACTGGTAAATGTTGATTAAATAATATGAGTCATAATTACTTTTGAATTAACATACAGTGGGAATTTAATTTCATGATCTACAACTGTAGAATATATATTCTCATGTTTGCGCAGCATGATTCTAAAATTTAAACATATGCTGGCAAATAAAATCAGTCCCATCAACGTTAAAATTGTTGAGATCATGCAGAGTTCATTCTGTGACCACAATGCAATTTAACTAGAAATCAGTAAAAAAAAAAAAAAAAAAAAANTACAACTGTAGAATATATATTCTCATGTTTGCGCAGCATGATTCTAAAATTTAAACATATGCTGGCAAATAAAATCAGTCCCATCAACGTTAAAATTGTTGAGATCATGCAGAGTTCATTCTGTGACCACAATGCAATTTAACTAGAAATCAGTAAAAAAAAAAAAAAAAAAAAATTACAGAATTACTCTATATTTGGAAATTTTAAAATGTACCTCTTGATATTTCATAGTTTTACTGAAGAAATCAAAATCAAAATTAGAATATATTTGAATGTGAATGATAATGAAAATTTTACAACTCGAAAAGTGTGGCTAAAAATGTGCTTGGAGAAGGATTTATAGTCATAAGTTAATTACTATTATCAATTACCTACAATATCTTTTAAAATCTTGGTTCACATATAACTTATAAAAGTTAGAAAATTATTTTAAAAGGTCACAAATATGACTTCAACACAAATGTAGAATAAATATATGTCAAGGATCTCTTATGTTACTAAATAATAAAGCTGGTCACAAGAGCATTGGAAAAACTGAATAATACAGGTAATTTTTAAATAAATATTAGAAGTAAAATTGATATATTAAAGACATAATTGGTTAATTCCCAAAAGGCAATCATGTTTATGTTTATTTTTTTATCGGAGAGAAGTTACAATGTATAACTTCAAAATTTTTAGACTTAAAGTAAACTATGAAAAGCAAACTTAAATTAATGTGCATTTTCCTAGAGAATTAAATAATTCTTTGAATGTGATCCCAAAATGACATGGAAAACACTAGCTGTTTTTTGTTTGTTTGTTTGTTTGTTTGCCTTATATAGAGGTTTTGAATGAATTTTCTTAAGCAGCATTCATAAAATTTAAAGTGCTATTACAGGTGCAACAAAGAAAGCATAATCCCAAGTACAGGCATTCTCAGGTAGTTTGTAAAGCAAGACAAAAATCAAGTACAGAACAATACAAATAACTGTAATTAATCTTCTTCAGTTGCAATAAAAAGAAGCAAGGAACTCTAGCAATCGATGAGAGGCTCTCCACAATTCTATATTGATGAACTGATAAATCTCAAATTAAAGTGTCCAAATCTAAATTAATCTCTAACATTTCCACCATAGAGTCTGTCTCTTTGGGTTGAAACTCTTGAACCTTAATAATAGGTAGGGAAACTATTGAAATTATTTACTTATTTTTATATTCCTACCAAAGTTCTTGGATTAGATTAGATACATCATACATTGGCATAGTTATTATTCTTTTACATATGACCCTTTTGCATTCTTACCTCTTGATCTCCATACACCCTAAATTTTACTATATAGGTACTCTTCTCTCTTGGTGATGGACAGGGAGGCCTGGCATGCTGCAATTCATGGGGTCGCAAATGAACTGAACTGAACTTTTCTCTCTTAGAAGTGAATGGAGAACTTCTAGGTGTGCAAGCTGGGTTTAGTAGAGGCAGAAGAACCAGAAATCAAATTGGCAACTTTTCTTAGATCATGGGGAAAGCAAGGGGATTCCAGGAAAAAAAAAAAAAAAAAAACAATTCCTGCTTCACTGATACACTAAAACCTTTGACTTTGTGAATCACAACAAACTGTAGAAAACTCTTAAAGAAATGGGAGTACCAGNGGGTTTAGTAGAGGCAGAGGAACCAGAAATCAAATTGGCAACTTTTCTTAGATCATGGGGAAAGCAAGGGGATTTCAGGAAAAAAAAAAAAAAAAAAGATCAATTCCTGCTTCACTGATACACTAAAACCTTTGACTTTGTGAATCACAACAAACTGTAGAAAACTCTTAAAGAAATGGGAGTACCAGACCTCCTTACCTGTCTCCTGAGAAATATGTATGTGGGTCAAGTATCAACAACAGGACATGGAACAATTGACTGGTTCAAAACTGGGAAATGAGTATGACAAGGCTATATATTGTTACCCTGTTTATTTAACGTCTACGTGGTGTGCATTATATGAAATGCCAGGTTGGAAAATGGACAAGCTGGAATCAAGATTATTGGAGAAAAAGCGACAACCTTAGAAATGCAGATGACATCATTTCAATGGTAAAAAGTGAAGAGGAACTAAATAACCTCTTGATGAGGTGAAAGAGGAGAGTGAAAAAGCTGGGCTGAAACTCAACATTAAAAAAAAAAAATTAAGTTCATGGCACCCAGTCCCGTTACTTCATGGCAAATAGAATGGGAAAAAGTGGAAGCAGTAACAGTATTTCTGTCCTTGGGCTCCAAAAACAACTGCAGTCAGTGAACGCAGCCTTGAAATTAATAGACACCTGCTCCTTGAAAGAAAAGCTATGACAAACCTAGACAACATATTAAAAAGTAGAGATATCACTTTGCTAACAAAGGTACATATAGTCAAACCTATGACTTTTCCAGCAGTCATGTATAAACATGACAACTGGACCATAACGAAGGCTGAGTGCCAAAAAATTAATGCTTTTCAGTTGTGGTGGAAAAGACCTTTGTGAATCCCTTGGACTGCAAGGAGATCAAACCAGTCAATCCTAAAGGAAATCAACCATGAACATTCATTGGAAGGAATGGTACTGAATGTGAAGTTCCAATACATTGGCCACTCGATGCATAGAGATGACACATTGGAAAAGACCCTGATCCTGGGAAAGATTTAAGACAAAAGAAGAAGGGAGCAACAGAGGGTGAGATGATTAGACAGATCAACAGGATACAGGATGCTTGGGGCTGGTGCACGGGGATGATCCAGAGAGATGATATGGGGTGGAAGATGGGAGGAGGGTTCAGGATTGGGAGCTCGTATACACCCGTAGCAGATTCATGTCAATGTATGACAAAACCAATACAGTATTGTAAAGTAAAATAAAATAAAAATAAAATTAAAAAAATGATAATAAAAAGAATAACAATGTAAAAAAAAACAAAAAGACTCAATGGACATGAATGTGAGCAAACTCCAGGAAATAGTGGCAGACAGAGGGGCCTGGTGTGCTACAGCCTATGGGGTCACAAAGAGTCAAACATGGCATAGTGACTGAACAATGAGCAACACATCCTCTAGTCCTCTCACTGTAGGTAAGGCACTATTCTAGTCAATTTATTTGTGTTTGTCTAATCTCCCCAACAATCTCATAAGGTTGGCACTATTTTCAGTCTGTATTACAGATGATACCTCATAGGCTCAATGTGATTAATAAAATTTGATCAAACTTATCCATCTTATCAAGAGGCAAAACCAAAATTTCATCACATGTATTCTTACTCTTATGGTTTTAATCGTTCTTTTTTTAGTGTAACCTTGACTTCTGTCATATGACAAAATTAAATGAAGTGTAGAGATCAGAACTTAATTTTTATTTGCTTGTTTGTTCATTAGTTCTTTCCAGTATCCTGAATAGAAGCCATAAAGCTCAAACAAGAATGGTGACTGTCTGTAAAAGCAAAGGAAAGCGGAACAGTGTAATTTTAAATATGTTTTCAAGAAGATGAAAGTCATAATGCAGACTCTGTGAACCCATGAACACTGGATATCTATCTCAGCTGCAGCTTTCAGAGGAGTGCATGTAAGAAAAGATGTGCCAGATAAGTAAATATTCTAATGTTAGTCTTCATATCTATTGTGGGATAAATGATTGCTCACCACTCTGCCTACCAATTTTTGTGTTGAAATTTTCACCCTGAATGTGATAGTATTAGGAAGTGTGGTTCTTGGGAAGCTATTCTGTCATGAGTTAGAGCCCTCATGAATGAGATTCAGTTCATTTCAGTTCATTTCAGTCACTCAGTCATGTCCAGCTCTTTGCAACCCCATGAACTGCAGCACTCCAGGCCTCCCTGTCCATCACCAACTCCTGGACTTCACTCAAACTCACGACCATCGAGTCGGTAATGCCATCCAGCCATCTCATTCTCTGTCGTCCCCTTCTCCTCCTGCCCCCAATCTCTCCCAAAATCAGAGTCTTTTCCAATGAGTCAACTCTTCACATGAGGTGGCCAAAGTACTGGAGTTTCAGCTTCAACATCAGTCCTTCCAATGAACACCTAGGACTGACCTCCTTCAGAATGGACTGGTTGGATCTCCTTGCAGTCCAAGGGACTCTCAAGAGTCTTCTCCAACACCACAGTTCAAAAGCATCAACTCTTCAGTGCTCAGCTTTCTTTACAGTCCAACTCTCACATCCATACATGACCACTGGAAAAACCATAGCCTTGACTAGATGGACCTTTGTTGGCAAAGTGATGTCTCTGCTTTTGAATATGCTGTCTAGGTTGGTCATAACTTTTCTTCCAAGAAGTAAGTGTCTTTTAATTTCATGGCTGCAGTCACTATCTGCAGTGATTTTGGAGCCCAAAAAACTAAAGTCTGACACTGTTTCCCCATCTATTTGCCATGAAGTGATGGGACCAGATGCCATGATCTTAGTTTTCTGAATGTTGAGCTTTAAGCCAACTTTTTCACTCTCCTCTTTCACTTTCATCAAGAGGCTCTTTAGTTTCTTTTCACTTTCTGCCATAAGGGTGGTGTCATCTGCATATCTGAGGTTATTGATATTTCTCCCGGCAGTCTTGATTCCAGCTTGTGCTTCATCCATCCTGGTATTTCACATGATGTACTCTGCATAGAAGTTAAATAAGCAGGGTGACAATATACAGGCTTGACGAAATCCTTTGCCTATTTGGAACCAGTCTGTTGTTCCATGTCCAGTTCTAATTGTTGCTTCCTGACCTGCACACAGGTTTCTCAAGAGGCAGGTCAGGTGGTCTGGTATTCCCATCTTTCAGAATTTTCCACGGTTTACTGTAATCCACACAGTCAAAGGCTTTGGCATAGTCAATAAAGCAGAAATAGACGTTTTTCTGCAACTCCCTTGCTGTTTCAGTGATCCAGCGGATGTTGGCAATTTGATCTCTGGTTCCTCTGCCCTTTCTAAAAGCATCCTGAACATCTGGACGTTCACGGTTCACATATTGCTGAAGCATGGCTTGGAGAATTTTGAGCATTACTTTACTAGTGTGTGAGATGAGTGCAATTTTGCAGTAGTTTGAGCATTCTTTGGCATTACCTTTCTTTGGGATTGGAATGAAAACTGACCTTTTCCAGTCCTGTGGAAAAGAATGAAATTTGAACACTTCCTAACACCATACACAAACATAAACTCAAAATGGATTAAAGACCTAAATTTAAGACCACAAACTGTAAAACTTTTAAAGGAAACATAGGAAGAACACTTTAGGACATAAATCAAAGCAAGATCCTCTATGACCCACCTCCTAGAGTAATAGAAATAAAAAGATAAGTAAACAAGTAGGATTTGATTAAACTTAAAAGCTTTTGCACTGCAAAGGAACTATAAGCAAGGTGAAAATACAACCCTCAGAATGGGAGAAAATATAGCAAATGAAACAACTGACAAAGGACTAATTTTTAAAATATATAGGCAACTCCTACAACTCAACACCAGAAAAACAACACAATCAAAAAATGGGCAAAAGACACAAACAGACATATCTCCAAAGAAGATATACAGATGGCTAATAAACACATGAAAAGATGCTCAACATTGTTCATTATTAGAGAAATGCAAATCAAAACTACAATGAGATATCACCTCACACCAGTCAGAATGGCCAACTTCAAAAAAAAAAAGCTATAAATGCAAAAAAAAAATCAGGAATTGTTATGCTGTACACCTATAAAAAATTTAAAAATAAAGTAGCTATTAAAAAAAAAAGTCTACAAACAACAAATGCTGGAGAGGGTGTGGAGAAAAGGGAACAGTCCTGCACTGTTGGTGGGAATGTAAATTGATACAGCCACTATGGAAGACAGTATGGTGATTCCTTAAAAACTAGGAATAAAACCACCATATGACCCAGTAATCCCACTCCTAGACATATACCCTGAGGAAGATAAAATTGAAAGAGACACATGTATCCCAATGTTCACTGCAGCACTATGTACAGTAGCTAGAACATGGAAGCAACCTAGATGTCCATCGACAGATGAATGGATAAGGAAGTTGTGGTACAGATACACAATGGAATATTACTCAGCCATAAAAAGGAATGCATTTGAGTCAGTTCTAATGAGGTGGATGAACCTAGAACCTATTATACAGAGTGAACTGAGTCAGAAAGAGAAAGATAAGTATTGTATTCTAATGCATTATATGGAATCTAGAAAAATGGTACTGAAGAATTTATTTGCAGGGCAGCAATAGAGAAACAGACATAGAGAACAGGCTTATGGACATGGGGAGGAGGGAGAAGAGGGTGAGATGTATGGAAAGAGTAACATGGAAACTTACATTACCATATGTAAAATAGATAGCCAACGGGAATTTGCTGTATGGCTCAGGAAACTCAAACAGGGATCTGTGTCAACCTAGAGGGGTGGGATGGGGAGGGAGATGGGAGGGAGGTTCAAAGGGAGGGGATATATGTATACCTATGACTGATTCATGCTGAGGTTTGACAGAAAGCAAAATTCTTAAAGCAATTATCCTTCAATTAAATAAAATTTTAAAATATATATAAACTTATAAAGTCCTATGAGAAAAACTGTCTCAGTTAAGGTGGAAAATCCAAATTCTTTTAGGTAGAATTATATTGCCACAGATGTTTCTGTAGGTCAAAATGTATGCATACTGGTAACTTCATATCGTTCAACTTAATATAAGAACATTCCAAAAACTACAAACTAATCAATAAAGGTAATGCCATTTTCAACTTCAATAACAAGGCAAAACAGTTCACAGTCACCCTTTTGAGGATCCTTCTCCTGCACTTAACTACCAGCATCCCCAGAGTCTGCCTCTCTGCTGACCCCCATCTGTCAGCACATGGAGCAGCTGCTGTAGTAGCTCCTATTTTAGAAATGAGGCCTTGACTTCGTATCCTCCAAAGGCAGTCCTATCTCTCCGCACCCCTCCGCACATTTTTGAAAGAATGGTTTCTTCTCCCTGTGTTCCCTTACTCACTTCCCAGTGTTTCCTAAATTCAGTGAAGAGGGCTTGCAAAGCTACCATCCATAAACAATTGCTCATCAAGGCCATCAATACCTCCCTGATAACTTTTCCCTATTCAATAATTTTTCCCTATTCAAGACTGCTGCCCACTCTTTCCTTTCTGAAATATTTTCTTCTTTTGGCTTCTGTGAGACCACACTTCTCTTGAGTTTCCTCCTGTTCCCCTCTTTGCTTACATCCCTGGCCCCTACAATTCATCCTCCAGAAAGCACCCGTAGTCACCTTTTAGATATAGCATTAGAGCATGCCACTCACTGAAAATATCCCCCAGCCCCCCAAACCCCATGCTTCTCACTGGATAAGTAACAGCTAAGCTCTGGTGAGATCTGGCCCCTGTCTATGCCTTACTCCATCCCAATCATCACTGGATAAGTAACAGCTAAGCTCTGGTGAGATCTGGCCCCTGTCTATGCCTTACTCCATCCCCAAAACACAGCCCTCTGTGCTTCTCCCTTGACTTTGTTTGCTTCTTTTTTTTTAATGCAATATTTTTGCTGTATTTTAATCTATATGCTTTTAAAAAACTGAAGTATAGTTGGTTTACAATGTTAGTTTCTGGTGTACAGCAAAGTGATTCAATTTATACACATATTCTTTTTCAGATTCTTTTCCGTTATAGTATATTACAAGACATTGAATATATAGTTTCAGAAAGAGTAACATGGAAACTTACATTACCATATGTAAAATAGATAGCCAACGGGAATTTGCTGTATGGCTCAGGAAACTCAAACAGGGATCTGTGTCAACCTAGAGGGGTGGGATGGGGAGGGAGATGGGAGGGAGGTTCAAAGGGAGGGGATATATGTATACCTATGACTGATTCATGCTGAGGTTTGACAGAAAGCAAAATTCTTAAAGCAATTATCCTTCAATTAAATAAAATTTTAAAATATATATAAACTTATAAAGTCCTATGAGAAAAACTGTCTCAGTTAAGGTGGAAAATCCAAATTCTTTTAGGTAGAATTATATTGCCACAGATGTTTCTGTAGGTCAAAATGTATGCATACTGGTAACTTCATATCGTTCAACTTAATATAAGAACATTCCAAAAACTACAAACTAATCAATAAAGGTAATGCCATTTTCAACTTCAATAACAAGGCAAAACAGTTCACAGTCACCCTTTTGAGGATCCTTCTCCTGCACTTAACTACCAGCATCCCCAGAGTCTGCCTCTCTGCTGACCCCCATCTGTCAGCACATGGAGCAGCTGCTGTAGTAGCTCCTATTTTAGAAATGAGGCCTTGACTTCGTATCCTCCAAAGGCAGTCCTATCTCTCCGCACCCCTCCGCACATTTTTGAAAGAATGGTTTCTTCTCCCTGTGTTCCCTTACTCACTTCCCAGTGTTTCCTAAATTCAGTGAAGAGGGCTTGCAAAGCTACCATCCATAAACAATTGCTCATCAAGGCCATCAATACCTCCCTGATAACTTTTCCCTATTCAATAATTTTTCCCTATTCAAGACTGCTGCCCACTCTTTCCTTTCTGAAATATTTTCTTCTTTTGGCTTCTGTGAGACCACACTTCTCTTGAGTTTCCTCCTGTTCCCCTCTTTGCTTACATCCCTGGCCCCTACAATTCACCCTCCAGAAAGCACCCGTAGTCACCTTTTAGATATAGCATTAGAGCATGCCACTCACTGAAAATATCCCCCAGCCCCCCAAACCCCATGCTTCTCACTGGATAAGTAACAGCTAAGCTCTGGTGAGATCTGGCCCCTGTCTATGCCTTACTCCATCCCAATCATCACTGGATAAGTAACAGCTAAGCTCTGGTGAGATCTGGCCCCTGTCTATGCCTTACTCCATCCCCAAAACACAGCCCTCTGTGCTTCTCCCTTGACTTTGTTTGCTTCTTTTTTTTTAATGCAATATTTTTGCTGTATTTTAATCTATATGCTTTTAAAAAACTGAAGTATAGTTGGTTTACAATGTTAGTTTCTGGTGTACAGCAAAGTGATTCAATTTATACACATATTCTTTTTCAGATTCTTTTCCGTTATAGTATATTACAAGACATTGAATATATAGTTTCCTGTGCCATAGAGTAGGACCTTATTTATTTTATATATAATAGTTGTTTAGTCACTAAGTTGTGTCCTACTCTTTGCGACCCGCCAGGTTCCTCTTGTCCATGGGATTTCCCAGGTAAGAATACTAGAGCGGGTTGCTATTTCCTTCTCCAGGGGATCTTCCTTACCCAGGGGTCAAACCCAAGTCTCCTGCACTGGCAGGCAGATTCCTTACCACTGAGCCAGTTGGGAAGCCCTATATATAATTGTGTGTACCTGTTAATCCCAAACTCCTAATTTGTCCAGCCTCCCACTTTCCCCTGTGGTAACTTTAAGTTTGTTCTCTATATTTCTATTTTGTAAATAATTTCATTTGTATAATTTCTTTAGATTCCACATATAAATGACCTATGATATGTCTTCCTCTGACTTATTTAACATGACAATCTCTAGGTCTATCCCTGTTGCTGCAAATAACATTATTTCATTCTTTCTTATGTCTGGGGTCGCACAGAGTCGGATACGACTGAAGTGACTTGGCAGCAGCAGCGGCGGCAGTCCGCGGTACATATGTGTCACATCTTTATTTATTCATCTGTGGATGGACATTTGGCTGTTTCAACGTCTTGGTTACTGTAAATAGTGTTGCAGTGAACACTGGGGTGCATGTATCTTTTCAAAGTGTGGTTTTCTCCAGATATATGCCCAGGAGTGGGGTTGCTGGATCATATGGCAACTCTCAGTGTTTTAAGGAACCTCCATACTGGCTGCACCAAATTACATTCCCACCAACAGTACAGGAGGGTTCCCTTCTCTCCACGCCCTCTCCAGCATTTATAATTTGTCGACTTTTTGATGATGGCCATTCTGACTGATGTGAGGTGATAACTCAATGTAGTTTTGCATGTCTCTAATAATTACTGATGCTGAGTATCTTTCCATGTGCCCATTGGCCATCTGTAGCCAAGGTTGTTCCTGCTCTGGTCTTCCACACATGTCCTCTCCGCTTTGAACAGTCTTCGCTAGTCTTCTCAGGACAGATGCCTCCCCTGCGTTTAGGTCTCAGTTCAAACCTCAATTCCTCAAAAAGACTTTCCCTCAAAGCCTAATCTAAAATGGCTCTTGACTCTTCCCTGCCCAACCACTCTCTCCCATCATCCTGGTTTGTATTCTGCAAGGCATGTATCCTAATATGAAATTGTTTTTAGTTCAGTACTTGTCTGCCTACCCTAGAACATTAGTGCCTTGAGAGACCTTGTCAGCCTCGTTCTTTACTGTATCTTCAGTGTCTAGAAGAGTGACATATAAGTGCTCAATAAATGTGGTGAATAAATAAATCATGTACTCTCTGCTATCAGAGTATAGCCATCAGTAGATGTCTGATGGCTGTGATAATAATCACAGAATCCTAGAGATGACCTTCCTTCCAAATAATCATATCTAAACTCAGATTATATGAAAAAATTCTCCATTACACTGCTGGTAGAAGGTTACCCAGCCTCTATTTGAGGACTTTCAGTGATAGAATTTGTGACTTTTAATAATGGGATGTTTATATGTCATTGTTGATAGCTCTAATTGCTGGAAAGATTTTCTGTTCAGTGACCCTAAATCTTCCTCCCTATATATTCTACTTATTGATCCCAAAACAACTTGCAAAAGCCCTGCTTCACCTGACAGTAACTCAAATATAACTTGAGGGAATGATCACATGATTTTAAGCTCTAAGATAAATTCTCCCAGCTATCTCAACACTTCATGTAACATGAAAAATTAACCAGCCTTGCACATGAGACAAGTCTGCAAATGTTTAGCAGCTTTAAATAAAGAAAGCCTTTCTAAGTATCTTATCTGAAAAATAAAACCTAAGCCTGCCTGTGGGTATTCAGAGAACAAGGTCTCATTTCTCATGGCTGTCTTTGTGCTCTCTTAACAGCCTGTTTCTCTGCATCACACTCTTCCTGATACTGAGGGAGCTGCAACAATCGCAGATAGGCCCATGAGCATCTTCCCTGAGATAAAGACTTATCTTCTGCAGAAGATACTTGTGAGGATATGTCCTCACTTCTGAATATCGTTTGTATTTCAGTAAGATGAGAGAGAACTTTCATGATGTAACTGGGGGCTAATGAGCTCTGTGGCAAGTGCTATTTGCTGAAGGCAGTAAACAATTTATTCTGTGAGTGAAAACAGTTTGCATCTTACACCCCTGGGGCTAACAGTGTGTGTAGTATAGGAGAAAGAACATCTGTTGTGATTAAATGGGCAATATTCTAGTGCATATTTGTATCCTTCCCAGTGACTTCCACAATAGAGTAAGCACTCTATGTATTTAAAAAACTTTACTGGAGGGACTACCCTGGTTGTTCACTGGTAAAGAATCCGCCTTCCAATGCAGGGGACGTGGGTTCCAGCCCTGGTTGGGGAACTGAGATCCCATATGCTGAGCACCAACTGAGCCCACGGGCTGCAACTACTGAGCCAGTGCCACAAGTACAGAATCCGTGTGCCTCCCGCCCCCCGCGTGAAGCACCCATGAGCTGAAACTAAGACCTGACACAGCCAAATAAATAAAAATTTTTATTGGAGTATAGTTGATTTACAATGCTGTGTTACTTTCAGGTGTATAGCAAAGTGATTCAGTTATACAAATACATATATTCATTCTTTTACAGATTTTTTTTCTTACATAGGTTATCATAGAATATTGGAGGTTCCCTGTGTTCTACATAGGTTCTTGCTGGTTATCTATCTTATACATAGTAGTGAGTGTATGTTAATCCCAAACTCCTGAATTATCCCTCCCCTTTGGTAATGGTAAGTTTGTTTTTGGTATCTGTTTCTGTGTTGTAAATAACTTCACTTGCATCTTGTTTTAAAAAGTTAGATTCCACATAAGAGTGATACCATATATTTGTCTTTCTCTACCAGACTTACTGTAGTATGACAGTCTCTAGGTTCATCCATGTTCTGCAAATGGCATTATTTCATTCTTTTTTATGGCTGAGTATTTCTATTGTGTGTATATATATATACACACACACACATATATATATACACACACACCACACCTTCTTTATCTATTCTTCTCTCAATGGACATTTAGTTTGCTTCCATATCTTGCCTATTGTGAATAGTGCTGCTATGAACATTGGGTGCATGTATCTTTTCAAATCATGGTTCTGTCCAGATATATGCCCAGGAGTGGACTGCTGGATCATATGGCAGTACTATTTTTAGTTTTTCAAGTGAACCTCCATACTGGTTCTCCATAGTGATTGTACCAATTTACATTCCCACCAACAGTGTAGAAGGGTTCCCTTTTCTCCACACCCTCTCCAATACCTATTGCTTATAGACCTTATGATGATGGTCATTCTGACTGGTGTGAGTGACACCTCACTATAGTTTTGATTTGCATGTCTCTGATAATTTGTGATGTTGAACATCTTTTCATGTGCTTTTTGGACCGCTATATGTCTTCTTAGGAGAACTGTCTATTTAGATCTGCCCATTTTTTGATTGGGTTGGTTGTTGTTTTTGATATAGAGCTGATGTATATTTTGGAGGATAATTCCTTGTCAGTTGCTTTGTTTGCAAATATTTTCTCCCATTCTGAGGGCTGTCCTTTTGTTTATGGTTTCCTTTGCTGTAGAGAAGATTTTAAGTTTAATTAGGTCCCACATTTCCGCCTATGTTTTCCTCTAGGAGATTTATAGTGTCCAACCTTACATCTAGGTCTTTGATTCATTTTGAGTTTATTTTTGTGTATGGTGTTAGGAAATATTCTAGTTTCATTCTTTTACATGTAGCTCTCCAGTTTTCCCAGAACCACTTATTGAAGAGATTATCTTTCCTCCATTGTATATTCTTGCCTCCTGTGTCACAGATTAATTGGCCAGAGGTGTGTGTGGGTTTATTTCCAGGCTTTCTATCCTGTTTCATTGATCTATATTTCTGTTTTTGTGCCAGAACCATAACTAGCTTTGTAATATAGTCTGCAGTCAGGGAGCCTGATTCCTCCAGCTCCATTTTTCTTTATCAGGATTGCTTTTAACTATTTGAGGTCTTTTGTGCTTCCACACACATTTAAAACACTTTTTGATTGAATGAAGGAGTGAGTGAGTGAATAAAGAAACCAATGAATCAGAAGGCATCAGAACCAGTGCTCTGGTCTAAGCCTTCACGTTACAGAGGGAGCAGGGTCCTGACAGGCATGGAAGCATTCCTCAACAGCGCCAGCTGTGGGACCAGGCCCCAGGGCTCCTGATTCTCAGGCTTAGCCTCCTCTCCACTGGTTCACACTGTCTGTCTTACTGGGCACCTGTGAACATTTCTAGTTAACTGAGTAAGTACAAAAGCATTTTTTTTTTAATAACTAAGTCACTGTGGATAACTTCCTTATATCCATGTCCCACAACTGGTTATTTTACACCAGTCACAGTAAGCCCAGTGACAAGTTTAGGGACTGGCATGTGACCCAATACTGGCCATTGAGGCCCAAGAAGTCCACTGGGCAGATTCTGACTCCTTGTTCCTGAGGAGGACTCACAGGGAAAACGTCCCTCTCCTCCCTCATACACGACTTTGTCTGACTCATGCTTGGACCTGCTGCAGCCATCTTGCTGCCAGTCTGAAGATGGGAGGGCAGAAAAATGGGAAGAATCCGGGTGCTTCTACATCAGCAGCTCTGGAGGCTGCCCCATCTGTAGTCTTTCAGTGAAACAGAAAGATAAATTATCTTATTTAAACCAGGTAAGTCAGATATTCTGTTAGTCAGAGCTGAAAGTATCCTAAGAGGTTCAAACAATTTGACAGTTTCCTTTTAAAGGTTTCTATATGCTTCCTTAATTTCTTAAACAGTAAAAAAACTATAGAAAAATGAATATTTCTTCAAATAGTCAGGAATATCATTCAGCTGGCAAGGCTATAATCTAATGTTGCCTTGGTGCTAATACTGACATAAATTCTATGTCTTTTTAATCTATCTTGTACCTTTTTAGTCTCAGGACCCCTTTATATTCTTAAAAACATTAGAGGACCTCCACTAAGCTTTGATTTATTGGGCTATATTTATTGATTATTACTGTATGAGAAATTTTAAGTTTCTATTACTTCATTTAAAAACAATAAGAAACCTAATAAATACTATTTTCCAAAATAAAACAAAATTTAAAAGGAAGCAATGCTTTACATGTTAGGAAATCTCTTCAGTGTTTGATATTGTTGTTCAGTCGCTCAGTCGTGTCTGACTCTTTTGTGACCCCATGGACTGCAACACACCAGGCTTCCCTGTCCCTCACCATTTCCTGGAGCTTTCTCAAACTCACATCCATTGAGTCAGTGATGCCATCCAACCATCTCATCCTCTGTTGTCCCCTTCTCTTCCTGCCTTCAATCGTTCCCAGCATCAGGGTCTTTTCCAATGAGTCAGTTCTTCGCATCAGGTGGCCAAAGTATTGGAGCTTCAGCATCAGTTCTTCCAATGAGTATTCAGGGTTGATTTCCTTTAGGATTTACTGGTTTGATCTCTCAAGAGTCTCCTCCAGCACTACAGTTCAAAGACATCAGTTCTTCAGTGCTCAGCCTTTTTTATTGTCCAGCTCTCACATCTGTACATGACTACTGGAAAAACCATAGCTTTGACTATATAGGCAAAGTAATGTCTCTGCTTTTTAATATGTTGTCTAGGTTTGTCAATACTTTTCTTCCAAAGAGCAAGCATCTTTTAATTTAATGTTTGGTATAACAAGACAATTGAATTCTCACATGTACTTCTAGCTGAATTGGTCATAATACATTGTTTTGGTTGAAATGTACATATGAGGAACATCTGAACTCAATGTAATTGGAAAAGAAGTGTTTTAATAGTCTTTCCAGATAACTGAGAATATTTTTCTTTGATACTACACCAAAACTTGACAAGTTTCTTAAAAATTAGTTGCAATCTAGAATCTGAAATCACATCAATGAACTTTTCACATACTTTAATCTTAACACATTATTGATCAGGGGATTTTTGCAGAAACCAATGCCCATGGCCAATGATTTGTTATATAAATAATAATGAAACACCTGTGTTTGAGTAAATATCAGCAACTTCTTTTGCACTTAATGTAGTTATTTGAAACTCTGTACATGTCTTACTAAAGCATTCTAATATTTCTTTAGAGTGTGACAGGCAGTATAGCAGGCACTTCTGTGCAGGAGAATAGAATATCTATTACAAATATACTGTGTTACACTGCACTTTTCCCTGGCAGAACAGACTTTAAACTTTCTGGCAGCATTTTGTTCTTTTAGTCCTATGAGTACTATTTCCTCTAGGATATGTTCATTTGTTTCATCTGGTAGTTGACAAGGTAGGTCTTTGTCAGGAGTGTTTTTAGAAATGCCACAAGAGGGACTAGGTGTGGGACTACAGTCACCAGAATGGTCAGTTACCCATTCTCTAGCTGCTGCTGACAAAAACTGTCATTTTATTCTGTGCATTAAGGCTACAGTAAATCTTAAATGCATTGAATAAACCACAATTACTCAAATAGAAACCCACTTTTTTATACCATTTTTGAGTTTTCCAGAGGATGTTGTAGTTTGCCGAGTACTGATCAGATCAGTCAACTTCTTTCATATATTTATTAAACCGTAATATACAAGTGGGCTTAGTTATGTGATGGCCAGTCTCCTGTCTTCTGTTCTTGCAGATGCTATGGAAATATCATGAATAGTTGTCACCATGCAGACTAGCCTCCGGTCTTTCCATGTAAGAACAATCACTTCTCCCTTCTGTAAAAATGTCATTTTTCTTCTCTGTAGATTTTTAGATTTCTCCTTCAATTGGTTTGTAGAAACATGATTCTCTCTTATAGTCCCACAGACTCTGGTTTTAGTTTTCAACAATATTTCAGATGGATACACTGTTGTAATATAATAATTGTCTTGGTAAATATAGTGCCAAGAACCAAGATAAGGTTGTAGGATCAATAATACTGTTTCTTACAGTTTCTTTCTTATACCTGTGTGAATCTCAAGGTTGTATATATATATCCAGTTTTCACTTTCACTAAACTTCCTGACCAAAATTCCATGTTTTGTAACTTTTCCAGGATTATAGGTTTTTTGATCCTCTCCACTTTATCACTGCCTTATCAAGTGATAGCTCTTGTTTGGGTATATATATATTGATTGAAATTTTGGTAGAAAATAATCCAAAAGAGATTTGACTGTTGAAATTCTGTCTCCAGGAAGTAGAGTTTCTGAGTTACCATTAAAGTAATGTCATTATTTGTTCAAACCTTCTCATCATAAATCTTTCAAATATCAAATAAGGAATCAGTCGACCAATATTCTTTCCAGGGTGGCTTTATTTGTCCCATCAAAATTATTAATCTAAGAAACTTTTTCATGTCCCCATTGGTTTTATCAGTCCATTTTAAACCTCATACTTTTTATATGGTTTTTCATTCTGTTGGTGATACAGGTTTGTTTGAGAAGCAACCGACTTGAAAAAGTCATTACTAAAAATTAACTCTAGTATTTTACTAACACTTTGTTGGTTATTACATCCAACAGTTACTTTACACTGACACAGCTGTAAAGTTTTCTAGAACCAAAATAGCATTCTCCATCACTGTGAGTTTCATTTTCACTTTCCATATCAGAATCAACCACTAAGGTTTTTTGTCTTTTTATTGGTTTAATATTCACACTGTCTGTATCAGAACTATATTTTGAGGAACTGTCATCTCCTAAGACACTAGTATACATGTCGCTTGGATAACCAAAGAAAGAATCTGCATAAAATTCACTGAAAAATTCTTCACTCAAAATTTCACAATGCATCATTTTTGAAAATTTTATGGTTAAAAAACTCAATGGAACAAAATAGAAAGACCAGAGATAAATCCACACACATATGGACACCTTATTTTTGACAAAGGAGGTAAGAATATACAATGGATTAAAGACAAATCTCTTTAACAAGTCGTGCTGGCAAAACTGGTCAAACCACTTGTAAAAGAATGAAACTAGAACACTTTCTAACACCAAACACAAAAATAAACTCAAAATGGATTAAAGATCTAAACTTACGATCAGAAACTATAAAACTCCTAGAGGAGAACATAGGCAAAACACTCTCTGACATACATCACAGCAGGATCCTCTATGACCCACCTCCCAGAATACTGGAAATAAAAGCAAAAATAAACAAATGGGACCTAATTAAACTTAAAAGCTTTTGCACAACAAAGGAAACTATAAGCAGTATGAAAAGGCAGCCTTCAGAATGGGAGAAAATAATAGCAAATGAAGCAACTGACAAACAACTAATCTCAAAAATATACAAGCAACTCCTGCAGGTCAATTCCAGATAAATAAACGACCCAATCAAAAAATGGGCCAAAGAACTAAACAGACATTTCTCCAAAGAAGACATACAGATGGCTAACAAACACATGAAAAGATGCTCAACATCACTCATTATCAGAGAAATGCAAATCAAAACCAC
>SJYX01021550.1:241071-264282 GCA_006410675.1 Oreotragus oreotragus | reverse complement strand
GTGAAGCAAGCCAGAAAGAAAAACATCAATACAGTATACTAACGCATATATATGGAATTTAGAAAGATGGTAACGATAACTGTATGTGAGATGGCAAAAGAGACACAGATGTATAGAACAGTCTTTTGGACTCTGTGGGAGAGGGAGAGGGTGGGATGATTTGAGAGAATGGCATTGAAACATGGATAATATCATATTCAGGATGCTTGGGGCTGGTGCACTGGGATGACCCAGAGGGACAGTACGGGGAGGGAGATGGGAGGGGGGTTCAGGATGGGGAACACGAGTATACCTGTGGCGGATTCATGTTGATGTATGGCAAAACCAATACAGTATTGTAAATTAATTAACCTCCAATTAAAATAAATAAATTTATATTAAAAAACTTGCATTTATGATATAAACAATATTGGAGTAAAGATCTAATGGAGGACATGGGTGAGCCTACGGCTGATGCTTGGTAGAGACAACACAATACTGTAAAGCAACTATCCAGTTAAAAATAACATTAAAACCTAATGGAGCAAAATGTGAACAATGACAATCATAAGATGCATAGTGAACTCTTGATTAATTTTAAGCTGTAACAACTTTGCATGGTGATACAGTTAATAATATATCAGTCTCCAAAAATGGATTGATAACACCTCCAGTCAGCAACATTTGGGTAACAAAAGATGTATTAATATGTCTCTGGTCAATAATGTATTAGAATCCATTGGACCATCTTACGCTTGGAATAAGTTTTCTTATCCATGGATGATATTTTTTTAAAAGCAAGCATTGGTCATTTCAATAATACTGACTCACGGAGTTATGAAGATCCTCCAAGTGGTAAGACATTTCATTATACAATATTTTAAAATTCACATTGGTTAAGATCATTACCAATCTCATCTCACCAGAAAAATCTTTTAAGTATTGCTCATGATGATGGATACAGGTTTTCCAAAATTCTGATTTTTGGCTTGAAATATCTAACATTATCACTGGTAACAAGTACTTTCAATTGTTTTTCTTAAAGTGACAGGCTTACTGTATTCATTTTTGAAAACCTATCTGCCAAATACTCAAGTCTGAAGACCCACAGTTTGTCTCTCAGTCATTATTTTAATTAGTGTTCCATGAAAAAAGCAATGGGTTCAGCTCTCATATGTGCTTTTCCTTGACACAATCTCCATATTTTAATGTACAACAGAATTATTTTATGTGCATCTCCCATTTTGCCACAAAGCATATTAAAAAGACATGCATTCAAGGGTTGATACTTAAGTACTCATTGGAAAAGACTGATGCTGGGAGGGATTGGGGGCAGGAGGAGAAGGGGACGACAGAGGATGAGATGGCTGGATGGCATCACTGACTTGGTGGACGTGAGTCTGAGTGAACTCCGGGAGTTGGTGATGGACAGGGAGGCCTGGCGTGCTGCGATTCATGACACGACTGAGCCACTGAACTGAACTGAGCCTACCTGACTCTCACTCTCACACACACACACACACCCACACACACACACACACACCCACCCCCCTTGACTCTTCCCTCATGGCCCCTCCAATCCTGAAGGCCTGGCTGGGGATAAAAGTACATTCATTTTAGGAGCCAGGCCAGAGAAGGACTTGACTCAGTGGAGGCTGGAGGACTCCCTAGGAGTTTGCAGACCACATGTGAGCCTCACTGCTTTATGCTTCTTATAACTTGCTTTGGTTTCGAGGTGCTAGTTGTCCCTATTTGGTACTGTCCATGCTGCCTGTGGGAGGCTCCTCCACTTTTAGATGCACCCAATAAAAGCATGGGTTGGAGAAATTCCAGCTGCCTGGCTCAGGATTTCACGTTTTTGGACTTTGGGTTTAAGTCCAAAGAAATGAAGTTTGAGTTCCAGATTCATCATTTAGGAATTCTGTAACTGAATGAACTGCAGATCCTCTACAGGCCGTATTTTCTTAGAAAATCAGAGGACTGAGTCCAGTGATCTCTGAACGTCTTCCACTCCCCAAACGTTATGGTCCTAATATGCTTAAGGCATGTGTGCGCAAATGGAACATTCTGAGTGCTCTGTCTTGCACCCTTCCTCACAACTCTGACTGTATTTTTGAGTCTCTAGAAGTCATTACAGACAGGTTTTGGGAGGAAAGAAGTATGCAAAGAGTTCAGATGACATCAGCTGATTTTCTCATGATGAGACTATTGGGAAATATCCAAGATTCCATATGTAAAAAATTAAATACTAAAATGAAATAATAAGCTAGTAAACAATAAATTCAATTTAACTGGATCATTTACATGATGTATAAAGCCAGTAACTGATTTCGTAACAGCATGAGAAAATGCAGTTAAGAGTTGATACCTACTGATATGTTCAATGATATGTGTTAAAACCAGTCAAACCAAGTAAAAGCAAAATCTTTGGGCAAGTAAGAGTAATAATGAGTAGAAGAGATTGTAAAGGATGAAGTTATTGGTTTCAGAAGCTTCAAATATAATTTTATTTAGAGTTCCCAGAAACATACCTAAAGTTATATTTTGCTCTTTTTCTATCTACTAAATATTTACTAATGTTTCTGANTGTGTTAAAACCATTCAAACCAAGTAAAAGCAAAATCTTTGGGCAAGTAAGAGTAATAATGAGTAGAAGAGATTGTAAAGGATGAAGTTATTGGTTTCAGAAGCTTCAAATATAATTTTATTTAGAGTTCCCAGAAACATACCTAAAGTTATATTTTGCTCTTTTTCTATCTACTAAATATTTACTAATGTTTCTGAGATGATCAGAATTTTTTCCCTAGCTCTATTACTGAAAGTAAATGTATCTGAATATACTAACTCTATTTAGTCAATTTACTTCCCTATTTTCCAACCACATGATAAAGGAACTACTAATTTAGCTATTCAGCCTTTGAAATAAGTCTAAGAGTTTTATATTTAAAGAGGCATGACTTTGATGTACAATGCTTAAAAAGCACTAACTGACTTCATTTTGACGTTAAGTAATGAACTTCTAACACAATTATAAATAGTAAAACAAAATGGTTAAGAAAGTCAAGATAGTCTCAAGGCTTCTTTTTTTCTGCATGAGGAACAGGATATATTTTATTCAGATATTTTGGGACTTAATTAGTGTTTTGGTGACATCACACATACAGAATAGAAACTGTGACCCTTTACCAACGGATGTAAACCATCTTATACAGTGTTTTTGCAAGTAAATGGGAAGTGGGTTTGTGAGGGAAGATTTTTTTTTCAATGTAAAAAGTTTCCTTCTTTGCAACTGAGATCAAACTGCCATAATTTTTTTTTTAATGTAAGATTTTAAGAGTAAGTTAAATATAAAAACAAGGCAAAACTTTCAGAGTTTCTCGTATTTGGAAACAACAGGCAAATGGAAATCAAAAAATCATGATTTGACTCTAGGCATGTTGATCAAGGGATTCTTTAGCTTCAGCAATCTGAACTGAAAATAAGAAAATCATGGATCAAGATGTCAAGGTAGGTTGTCCCCAAAGTCATCCTCCTCACAAGATAGGTACTTAAACAAGTTACTATTGTGAAAATTCCAGAACCCAGGGGTTGAGGTGGGGGCACCCCCTTGGATCCACAGAAACCAAAAAGGAAAGCATTACAAAGGTAAGAAGAAGGTCTACACTCCAACTGCATTGCCCATTCTCTGGATAGTTACAGGACCACATGAGATGGCCCCTGGGCCTATAGCTTTTTGGGGGCGTAGGCGAAGGGGGAGAAGAAGGAACCCAAAGTAAAAATTCAGCTCCCCTAGCACTGTAGGGTGCTTCCCAGAATGTCCACTTGGGTCTCCCCTCACAGGGATCACTAGGGAAATCTGTGGGGCTTGACCATAGAGACTCAGACATGGAGAAGGGGGGCCAGGTTTACAGTAACCATCACTCAGATATTGGCAGAACACATTCCTCTTTGCAGCTACAGCTGATCAGAGATTGCAGCCAGAGGCTCTTTCCATCTGCAGAGCTGTGCTGGTAGCCCTATCTGGCCAGGGAACTTGGTGGGCAGTGGAAAAAAAAAAAAAGATGCTAATTTAACATTGCAAAAACCTATGAATGTGTAAATCTCACTGGTAATAGTAAACACATGGTCAGAGTCAGATTCTCTAACATTGTATTGGTGGTGCATAATTTGCATGCTACTCTAAATGTTAAGACGTATTGAAAACAACCATAATTAGAATAATTTGTCATTGGGCACAGTAAGTCCCAAAGTTTCAAAGATCTGAATGTGCATTTGCATGTCCAATCATGCAAGTTAGTTCACGTGCTGTGTACACCGTCGTGTGCATGTGTCCTCTACAAGTAGTTGTGTTTTTGTCTACTTCATTGTACAGTACTGTACAGAATGCAGTAAGTAGTACACTGTCTTTATTTCAAGCCCAGGATGTCCAGAAGCAAGTGTAAAAGCAGTGATGATGTAGCTGATACTACTATACTCTTCAAGGTACTGTATTGTACTATAAGATTAAAAATGTTTTCTTTTGTGTGTGTGTTTATGTATTTGTGTGAAAAGTATTATAAACCTAGTACAGTACAGTACTACATACCCTACTGTGTTACTTGGATATTCTAGGCTAACTCTGTCAGACTTATGAACAAATTGGACTTATGAATGTGCTCTTGGAACAGAACTCGTTTGAATGTAGAGGACTTACTGTATATAATAAAAAGATGTAAATGGTATCATCAATAACCTAAAACACAATGGATGGTGGGGTAGATATAAAAGTAGAAAGTTTCTGTATGCTGCTGAAGTTATTATCACCTTAAAAATAGAATATTACAAATACATTTTATGTAAGTTTCGTAGAACCATAGGGAAAAAAGTCTGTAGTGGTCACAAAAAAGACTGAGTAACGGAGTCTGAGTATATTGGTATAAAAAGTCATCACATCACAGAGGAAGACATCAAGAGAGGAAGCAAGGAACAAAAGATCTACGAAACAAAGTTATGAACAAAATGGCAATAGTAAGTCCTTGCCTATGAATAATTTCCCTAAATGTAAATGGATTGAATTCTCCAGTCAAAAGATACAGTGGGTGAATAAATTAAAGAAGAAGATCCAATGAAATGCTGCCTGCAAGAGGCTCACCTGAGATTTCAGAATGCACAAAAGACCCCAAACAGCCAAAGCAGTCCAGAAAGAAATAAACCATACTGGCATAAAAACTGACACAGGTTTATTCCTGAGCTCTCAATTCTGTTCTATTGGCCTATGCATACATGGCTGAATAATATTTGACCAGGGAGCCAAGAATACTCAATGGAGAAAAAATAATCTCCTCAATAAATAATGCTGGGAAAACTGGATATTCACATCCAAAAAAAGTGAAAATGGACCTGTTATGCCACACACAAAATAAGAACTGGATTAAAGATTTAAATGTAGACCTGAAACCATCATTTTCTTAATACAACACTTGATATTGGTATCAATATCTTGCTATTGGTCTTGTCAATGATGTTATGGATAGGACACCAAAAGCACAAGCAACTAAAGCAAAAATAAATGGGGCTAAATCCAACTGAAAAGTTTCTGTAGAGTAAAAAGTGATCGTGAAGAGGCAACCTATGGACTGGAAGAAAATATTTGTAAACAATGTATCTGATAAGGGGTTAACAGCCAAAATATATAGGAACTCAAACCACTCAACAGAACAAAAACAATCCAACTAAAATATGGGCAAAGAATGTGAATAGATGTTTCTCCAAAGAAGGCATAAATGGCCAACAGGAATGTGAAAAGGTTCATCGGTGAAATGAAAACCAAAACCATGATGAGCTCACCTCACAGTTATTAGAATATTATCAAAAAGGAGAGATGACAAGTGCTAGCAAGAACATGGAGAAAAGGAAACACTTGTTCATTACAGCGGGAACATGAACTGGTACAGCCACTATGGAAAACAATATAAAGGTTCCCCTAATAAAAAATAGAACTATCATATGACCCAGCAATCACAATTCTGGCTATTTATCTGAAGAAAATAAAAAACACTAACTCAAAAAGATATATGCACCCCCCTGTTCATTCCAGCATTAGCGACAGCTGTCAAGATGGAAAAGCAACCTCAGTGTCCATCAATGCATGAATAGATAGAGATGTGTTACATATAAACACAAAGGAATATTATTCAGCTATATATAAAAAGGAAGTCTTGCCTTATTTTAAATGGATGGAACTTGAGGGCAATTTGCTAAGTGAAGTAAGTCAGACAAATACCATATGATCTCACTAATATGTGGAATCTTAAACAACCCTACCCTCCAAAAAACCCCAAACAGATTGGTGGCTGCCAGAGGCAGGGGCTGAGGGACAGGGGAAATGGATGAAGGTAGTCAAAGGTACAAATTCCTAGTTATAAAGTAACTTCTGGAGATGTAATATACAGCATGGTGATTGTAGTTAATAATAACTGTTTTGTACATTTGAAAGTTGCTAAGAGTAAATTTTTAAACGTTCTCACCACATATACATACACACATATACAACTCTTACTATGTGAAGTGATGGCTCCATTAACTAACCTTAATATGGTAACCATTTTGCAGTATATGCATACATCAAATTATTACATTGTACACCTTTAACTTACACATACTATATGTCAATTCTATCTTAATAAAGCTGAAAAAAATTTAAAAGGAAAATCATGATCCTATTTTAGCCTGTCCTACTAACATGAATTAAGAACATCAATGGTTTGTCAGTTGAGACAATCATGAGACAACTGCCAAAAACTCTGTGTTGTTACATCTAAAACTGAAAATATACTATAGTGAAATGAAAGCTAACAAATATTTATCATTTGTCTTGCCATCTGCTTCAATTTGTTAACCCTGACATTTCTTTTTCTTTCCATAACACCTAACTATTGCATGACATTCCTTAAAGAAGTTAAACTACTGAATATTACTCATTCCTAATTTATTTAATGCTTACTGCACACTAGGTATTATGCTATGAACTGCAGACACAAAGGCAGGTAAGCCTTGCACTCAAGTAACTTAAAGAGTTTTTTTTTTTTAATTAATTTCAGATTTAAAATACCACAGCTTTTTTTAATTCAAGGACTTCCTGTTCCCATTAAATTAGGAGGGATGACAGAAGGATGGTTATAAAATGAATGGACCTTTAATTTTGAAAACATAATGGTAGTATTTCTTAAATTTCTTTAAAAACAACAAGAAAAATAATAACAAAATGCTAAACACAGAAAATTACTGATCCAGCATTAAGACTATTGATGCCTATTGGTGGATTCTAAACACAAATTAGGACTTAATGGGATTTGTACTTTATTTTTTAAATCATGTGTAAAAGCCCCAAAGGGTTCTGAGTCACACATACGATGACAGATCTATATTTAAATATAAAATTGAAATGCTTTTTTTCTTGTATTGGAACCAAAATTTTATCTTAGCTGGAAAGACTTCTTGCAGAAGCTCAGAGAAAACAAGGGCAATGAACACATCATACCTGGGCTCACATCGTGCAAAAGGAAAGACTGTTAGGAAGGCACGGTGACATGGCACAAGGCTCAGTAACCACTCCGTCTGCCCAAAACCATCCCACTCACCTTCCATCCACAGAATTGATGGTAATTTGCTAAACTACCAAAATAACAAAAGGTTAAACAGTTACAAAATGTGATTCTTTATGCAGAACTAAGAAAACCAATGAGTAATACTCTTCACATGGCCATATCAGATATGCAGATCTGTTCCCTCAGGATTAACCTGCTTGTTCATGTGAAAAAATAAGTATTTTAAAGGCTAAAAATACATTTAACCCCCCTAAATTCTTCATTTCTATCAGTAATTGAAGGATCCCCCCCTTTAATAGGACCATGAATCTCCAAAACATTTAAAAAACACATATAATAATCTATTTAACTTGGACCCCATCAAAGAAAGATACAAAATTTAACTTACGTTCTTTTAAACTCAAGAGCAGGAAAAAAAAAAAACCCCCACAAAATCACTGAATCTCTGTAAAACCTCTTGCTGTTGTTCAGTTGTTCAGTCCTGTCGACTCTTTTCAACCCCAAGGGCTGCAGCGTGCCAGTCTTCCCTGTCCCTCACCAACCCCCGGAGCTCCAGACAATCACTTGATCCTATCATTGTCCCAAACTTGGATTTGTGTTTCCAATTCTGGTGAGTAGATCTAGTCAACATAGGTAGAACACTCCTGCCTCTAACACATTCCTCACACCTAATTAGTTACCAAATTGTACCATGTCCTGCAGAATCTACCCTTACAAAATAAATCCCTTTATTTCAGCAGCCAAAAGCAGACTCCAATCACTTTCTTGCCCTGGGGTTTCTAATAGATGTGCTGTTTATCTCTTGGCCTCCAATCCATTCTCCATGCTATTTCCACAGTGACTTTTACCACATCCCTGATTAAAACAGGCTTCTAGGACAAAGGTCACTCTCTCTCACTTAGCATCTCTTTCTGATTGTTCCTGTTGGTCTGTGTCTCTGGCCTCCTCACTGAAAATCCTCTTGCATTAGACAATGAATTCTGTATGGGTCTCCAAAAGTGGTGTGTGGTCTTGAACCTTTGTCCTCTCTGCCTTCTTCAACCAGATAACTCCATTTTCCCTTAAAATTTGGCCTGGGTGAAGCCTGCCCAGGAATCTGATTTGTATTCTTCTTTGCACTCCCACAGCTTCCTCTTCACACCACCTCCCACCTTCACAGTACCTCCCACCACCTGGAATTTCCTGACACCAAGGAAACCCTCAGAAGCAGAGAAGATCTCTATCTCTCACTCAGCTGTGTATTAATGTACATATACCTAACCTGGCATATAGTGCCTATAATGCCTTGCTGAGTTACAAAAGTATGCCTTGGGCTTCCCAGGTGGCACAGTGGTAAAGAACATGCCTAACAATGCAGGAGATGCAGGTTTGGTCCCTGGATCAGGAGGATCCCCTGGAGGAGGAAACGGCAACTCACTCCAGTGTTCTTTCCTGGGAAATTCCATGGATAGAGGAGCCTGGCAGGCTACAGTCCACGGGGTCGGAGAGAGTCAGACACGACAGAGCACACACACAAGTATTTCTTACCTTACAGAATCACTATCTAGGTTCTTGGAAAATAAGAAAAACCTATATTGGCAGGGTGGAGACTCAAGTCCTCATGTGAACCTGCAGAATTTCCATAAATGGTATGCTCTGTAGTCACCAAAATAAAATAGTCAATATACTAAAATTTTAAAATATCAAAGTTATTTTAGCTACATTAAATTAATTGCAGAATTACCTACAATTAAATTTCCATTTATTACTCCTTATATGCTAGAAACCTTTCAGGATAGCCTTCTCTGAAAGGTTCAAAAAATTCACCCTGTTCCATTTTCTTATTTAACATAGTATGCAGGTGCTTTAATAGATAATATTCAGAATGCAGGTACTATTATAGATAATATTCAAACAAAGATGCGTTCACTTTTCTATCTTTCCTTTATACATCTAATAGCTTTTCATTTTGACTTTCAGCTGGAGCTTCCTGCTACTTCCTTCCTTTGCATGGTCATCTCAGTGCTCAACTCATTGTAAGTAATAAGAGTGTATTTTCCAAAGCCTGCATTTACTTTACCCACTTTGGATATACCACAGAAACCTCTCACACCTCTTTCTGATCCCTTTTCTTCCTGACCTCTCTCTTGTCTATTCCAAACAGAAATTATTCACGCATTTTCATTCAAACAACAAACATTCATTAAGTGCCTGGATAATGGGAACAGAGTTAAGATTTATAATTCACTTGGTCTCAGAAAAAGTACATTCATATAAACTCAATCTGTGACTGTTATCCACAGTGAGAAATGCATTTTGCATGGCAGATTAGTACACAATGCTATATTTATGTATGGAAGTAAAATTTCACGAAACAAGACTTAACCCCTGTGCCATGCACTAGAGCCTTCTACTGGACTCAGTTCAGTTTCTTTTCATTTTGTTGTGTGGAAGCCTACTAAATTAATTTCATAGCCCACTGAGTCTAGAATTACAATCTGAAAAGCACTATCCTAAAATACAGGAAAGAGATTTGTGTTTTGGAGAGACTACTGTATTTTAAAAACTAAACAGAGTTAAAAATACCCTGGAGGGGTTGGAGAGAGGATGGCAAAGGAAAAAAGAGGGAGAAAGAGAGGGAGGTAAAATAAACAGGGGGTTAGGGGGAAGCAGAAAGAGATAATTAGAAAAGTATGTATAAAAAAGCCAGAGAGGGTTAAAGAGAGAAAAATAAAGGCCAGAGTCAAAGAGAAAGAAAGACTTCTGGGGTAGTTTCTGGGGTCAGAGGAAAGGTCACAGCCTAGTTTCCTTGGGCTGAGGAGCTGCTGTCACCATCCTCTTCCTCCCATGGAGCGAACTAGCTGTTAATCATTGATCACTGCTTCCCAGCTGCTCTCATCCTTAAACCTTTAAAGACCGCACCCCTCGGTGTTCGGAAAAGATAACAAGAGTGGCCCATTAAACACTTTTTTAGCCTGCAGTGGAGATGAAAGTATTATCTGCAGAGGACTAGATGAAATCAACGGTGGCGTGGGAACCCTGGAGTGACATGTGTATAGAGACACAGCATTGAAGGTGATACCATGGAAGGTCAACAAAGTTGAGCTAAGCACCGCCTAGTGTCATGCTCGCTTCATGGGTGTTAAAACATGCCCTGACTCTGTGTAAGAGCATCCTCTGATGAGGGAGAGGATCCCCTAGCCAAAGCTGAAACCCAGGGGCATTCCCTCTAAGGTCAGCAGATGCTGTTTATTGTGAGATGTTCTTAGCAAATAAATTCAACCTATGGTCCTAATACAGTAAACAGTTATTTAGCTCATCCGCCATTGGAAGGATCCTAAATTAGACAGTTTTTACCAAACTCTACGTATTACATTGTGAACCATTTCTTAGAGACAAATGTTCAAACAAGTGAGACATATACCTGGAATAGGTGAGCCATGGAATAGTAGGCACTAATAATACACATGTTCATGTTCTTTTTAACCTCCACTGATTGATTGGCATATATTGCTTAGTTAAAAAGTGCTGAGAACTGGGAGTGTACAATGAGGGCAGGGTGGTCCTGAATACAGTGCCCCACCTGCCCGGGCTCAGCAAGTTCTTCCCTGCAGGCCTGTCTCACTCTGCATCTGGTCACAGGTGCAAGTGGAAGCAGGACAGAGAGGAAAAAAAATGCTAAACCCTTGATGTGTTCACTCTTCTCCTCAATTAGGAGGCAGTAGGGAAACAAATGGGAGAGGGCAGAGGGTTTATGAGCAGGAAGCAGAATAGGGGAAGAACTAACAAGTGATCAAGGATGGATGAGGTGGGCCGTGAGAGATGCTCACGGGTGCCCCGCGCATGCTCAGATAGTAATGGGGGCGGGGCTGAGACTGACCACTCCATTTAGCTACAATTCAAGAGGCAGCAGGGGAACTTACAGCTTAGGATGGCCACAACCCTAAAGAGCAGTAACACCGTTCCCAGAATGTTTTAACCTCCATACCATGTTATGAATCAAGCAAAGTGTGCCTGCCCAGGAAGCAAGTCTACATTTGAGACAATATGCTAGGGACCAGGAAAAGAATAAAGGCATATTCTCTTTAAATATTATTAAAAAAAAAAAAAAAATTCAAGCTCAACAGGGCACTATGTTTGCATCTGGAGCCGCCTATAAACCAGATCATGTCAGAGGATCAAAATAAAGGCTGTTCACACTAATAACCCAGTATTTGTACCACTGTGTTTATAAAAGCAGTTGGTAACACGAGGCATTTACAGCTTAGTGATGGACAGCCAGTTCGTCTGGGTTTGAATGTCAGTTGCTGTTTGACCTTGGGCAAGTTACATAACTTCTCTGTGGGGTTTCCCCATCTGTAAAATGAAGACGATAGTTAAGACCTACTTCCTAGAGTTATTGTGAGAATTGAGTTGATACAGGTTAAGGTACACAGAACAGTGCCCATCACACACTGCTCAGGAAGTGTGGCCTGATGTCGTTTTTCCCTAATCAGCACCCACACACTGAGGGAGTGGCATGAGTCAAAGGGAGGGTCACGCTCAAAGAGGATATAAATGCGAGTGGGCTGACAGTGCAGACACTGACCAGTTTGGGGTTTAAGACCCGCTCCTAAGAAATGTCCCCTAAGAGCACGGGTGGCCATGTCCAGCTCCTCCATCCAGTTTTCCATACCTCTGCTTCAGGAGCTCCTGGTCGACTGGCTCCTTGCCAGTTGACCACTGTCAATATATTTTATATTGGTTGTTACATACCTCATTTAGAAAAGGAGTACTTGTTTGCCTCATAATTTCAAGACAAACTGATAAAGATTATGAGTTATCCAGAGATCGGTAGACACAAATGTATATAAACTTAAAAAAACTTGCTATATTTTAAAATATACTAGAACCTGAACCATAACAAGATGAGGATTTGGAGCATCTCACATAAATTTAATTTCTGTTGGTTTTGGCACAGCTTTAAAAATCTAAAATTCAATAGCTGACATTTTAAGAACCTAGTTACAGAGTTTCAATTTAAAGCAAGTGCACATGCCACATGCACACACACACACACCAAAAACAACACTCTTGAGCAGTTGCCATGACAACATAATACAAAGCCTACCAAGCTCTTTGTTATCCTGCTGAAGATGCTGTGCAAAGATACTCATGTTAGATTCTTTACTAATTAAGTGGAAAAGGTTAACAAAATTCGAGATTCACATGGTTTTTAAAAAAATCTGTGCTAAGACTCAAAAAAGCCAATACTAAATACTGTAAGAAAAAGAATTTAAAAATAACTTATCAGTAAGACCAGTTACAGATCAAAGTAGACACAGTGTTGAAGGAAATGGGAAGATGTTTTTCTTTTATTTTGTATGCTATATTCCCTTCAGTATCTGCTCCTTCTAAATTGTGCTATACTATTTAAATGGAAGAATCAATTCAAATAATACAATTTGATAACAGAGTCTCTTTACCAACACATTTAAACACTTTTCCTTCTTTGGCCACCTCTAATATCAGCTCATTTGGGGGCTCATACTTCCGCGCCAAAGAATTGATGCTTTTGAACTGTGGTGTTGGAGAAGACTCTTGAGAGTCCCTTGGACTGCAAGGAGATCCAACCAGTCCATTCTGAAAGAGATCAACTCTGGGATTTCTTTGGAAGGAATGACGCTAAAGCTGAAACTCCAGTACTTTGGCCACCTCATGCAAAGAGTTGACTCGTTGGAAAAGACCCTGATGCTGGGAGGGATTGGGGGCAGGAGGAGAAGGGGACGACCGAGGATGAGATGGCTGGATGGCATCACCAACTCGATGGACCTGAGTCTGAGTGAACTCCGGGAGTTGGTGATGAACAGGGAGGCCTGGCGTGCTGCAATTCATGGGGTCGCAAAGCGTCAGACACGACGGAGCAACTGAACTGAACTTCTGTATGCTAACTAGGCCTAAGAAAGAAAACCTGTTTCTAAGTTAATGAGCTCTTATGTTTTTAAAAAGAGGAAAAAAAATTAGTGACAGAGGAGAGAAAGAAGGGATAAACAGACCTTTTGGAGGCTGTGGTAAAATAATCTTGGTTTTCCTTCCCCCTTCTCTGATTAGCCATCTCTGTGTCGCTTCTCCATGTTAAACCCAGATCCCCTTAAGACTCACGTGTGGATCTTCTCAGCCTGTTATTCTCTTAAGTGGTGTCATCTTTGACCAATGGCTTCAGTTATCATCAATATGCATTCACAATCCCAGAGCCTCTTTTCTGAGTTCAGATCAGTTGATTCAACTGCTTCCTAAACATGGCCACTTTGGTTCCCCCTTGAAAGGCAAATGGGGTTCTCCTACAGTGCTCTTTACCTTGATAAATGGCAGGTCCTAATAGGTATTAAGTACCTATTTGCTAAGTGAATGAATGAATCAATCAATCAATCAAACCTACTGCACAAACCAAAAAACCTAACGACCATCCTTGGTAAGGCCTTTTCTTCCATATCCAACTCCTCTCTATTTTACTTCCTAAACATTTCCTAGATTCATCTCATTTCCAAAATTCTCCCAGCCACTACTCTCTAAGCCACCAATCTTTGCCTGGATCACTACAATAGCCTCTTAACAATCAGGAACACACAGATATAGTACAGACAGAAGTCAGGCAATCAGTATCAATGGTTTATTAAACTAACTGATAAAGATGGACTAAGAAAAGGGAAGAGAACATTTACTAAATGTCAACTCTGATCTAGACACATGACATATTCCACCTCACTTAATCACCACAGTGACCCACTTTCATAAAAGAAACTCAGCTGAGCACATGGCATCAGGGAGCCACTCCTGCTCACAACCTCCGCTTTGTCTGGTCCCCAAAAGCAGAGAACAATGATAAATACAAAGAAGAGTGTGATGATGGTGATGATCACAACGTAATGAGAACATATTTCAGACATGGATCTAAGCACTTTGTATGCATTATCTCATTGAAAGTGTCACCACCCTCCCATGAAGCAGGAATTATTATCACATTTGCAGATAAAGAAACTGAGCCACACAGGACTTAAAATTACTTGCTCAAGGTAAAAAAAACCCTAAAAGTGGCAGAGTATTTAATTTACTAAACAGCAAGTTAAAAGAACTAGTGAAGATACAGTGCTAGAAAAGAAAAACCACTCCTGCCCTCCGGAGTCTGGTAGTGAACTTGAGGCGCTTGTCTCCAGGGTCGGATCTGTTTTTTTTTCATCCCAGCCCTACCCACTGGTGGGAATTCCCCAGCAACTTCAATCCCATTTCTAAAGGGCGCATTTCAAGCACAGGTCAGGCTGCCAGCCTCTTCCACATGCCCATAGATACCCAGTTCTCCTCCAACAGGATACCAGGAGGAGATGCTTTAGTGCCTATACTAATTTGGTCACAATATTTCTCTTACAAAGTCTTAAAGGCATGAATACAAAGATTATTTTTACAAGGTCTAATCTAGTACTTACAATTTTATAACTCCATCTGGGCACCTGGAACAGAACTGCTGGCTGCTCTTGTCTTGTTTATGTTGACTCTGCCCCAGCTGCACAAATCTACAAATTATAAGGTGTAAAAAGAGTAAGCTAAAGGAACTACCTGCCACAAACTCAGCAGATCACACAAACTGTACGGGTGTTCGAATGACAGTAATATACTCCTATCAGAAAAGCACACAGAGGACCCCATGTGACACAAGACTCAGTTTATAAATGATGCCTGATGCTAGAGTGGGTTTATGAGAATAGAGGAGGGGGAAATGCTTACAGTTTAAGTCATAACCATAGCTATAAAACAAACATGGTATAGAACCTGAGCCGAAATGTTCCTGAGGCCAGAAGACGATCGTAAGCCCTTGCGGATCTGAGGGTGACCGCAGCAGGAAGCAGAGAGAAACAAGGGGAGAGGGATGGTGCTTGGGTGAGACAAATGACAAGCAAACGGCAGATCAGGCTAGAGACCCAGCTCCTGAAGCAAGGATGCTGCTAAGATCCCAGGACAAGGACTTGGCTCCTCAGGACCACAAGAATCCCCACGCATATACCAGCCACTACTAAGGGTACTTTCAACAGAGACGGGGCTGAGGAGACCACCTGCTGAGCTTCACTGGCCCACCATGCCTCCTCAGAGAAGCCTCCACCACACTAAACCGGACTTGTAGCTGAGGGCCAAAGCAGACGCCAGGCCCACTCAGCAAGGTGAGAGGATGCCTATAGCAATGGGCCCCTGATATTTCTCAAGTACACCCATCTGAGGTGTGGCCTGTGCTCCAGGCATCCATCTGACCCTCAGGGATGCAGCCTGTAGTTTTTATTAGGTTTTTTAAAGGTCAGGAAAAGTGCTTCAGAAACTACCAATTATTAAATCATTACAGGGCAATGAAAAACTTTTAAATTAGCTTAGTCTTGTCCAGCTTTCATCTTCAGCAAGTGAACATCATTGACATGTCTACTTATGCTCGCTGCTGTAAGTAGAGTCTTATTAGTCACTGCTGCTGCTGCTGCTAAGTCGCTTCAGTCGTGTCCGACTCTGTGCGACCCCATAGACAGCAGCCCACCAGGCTCCCCCGTCCCTGGGATTCTCCAGGCAAGAACACTGGAGTGGGTTGCCATTTCCTTCTCCAATGCATGAAAGTGAAAAGTGAAAGGGAAGTCGTTCAGTTGTGTCCGACTCTTCACGACCCCATGGACTGCAGCCCACCAGGCTCCTCTATCCATGGGATTTTCCAGGCAAGAGTACTGGAGTGGGGTGCCATTGCCTTCTCTAATGTTAGTCACTAACTCCAGATAATTCATTCTTCTAGACCATGTTGCTTACAGAGGTCTACTTCAACTGCTATTAGAGTTGCGTGACAGAGTGTGGCAGCTGGTATGAATGTGCTGTGTGTCCAGGAGTGAGGAGGGTGGGGCCGAGTTCTGAATGGTTCAGTTGACTTCCAGTAGGACAGTGATACAGTCATACCAGTGCTTCTGCAGTTAAGAAATGCTATGTATTTCTATATTTTACATATTCTACAGCAGATCTTACTAATTTGAAGCAGAGAGCGAAAAATAATCAGTTCAGTGGATTCTGAACAAATACCCTCCTTAAAAAAGACCTGAAGACTAGTACTCATTTATATTACATTTTATATACGCCAAACTTACATAAGTGGGATCTTGTTCATTTGAAATAATTATGAATTCTTAATACATATATTAATACTAGGTTGAGGGGGTGTTTAAATGAGTGTTTAATCCTTAGGTTTTTGAGGATTTTGGGGTGAGGAATTCTTTAGAGAATCTGATAACTATTAATCTTCTCTGCAAACACACACAGACACATTTTTATGTACATGATTTTATGGATACCTTTTGGTAGATCTCCACCTTTTAGCTAGATCTTCCTAATAAAAGTCTATTAACACTCGGAATTGGTACCTTTACATCACTGCTTCCTTTTTCCTCCTCAGTCACCACTCCCACAGTGCCACATCCACCCCCTCTGCCCACCTCAAGCTAAATTGAATACAAAGTCCTCAAATGTCAATATCCCAAGTTCATTTTGTAAGAAGGTACTTGATCTTGAGAATTTGCTAATTCAGGAATGCAGAAATGCATTTGAACTTCAGTTTGCAGTTTATATTTGGGCAGTGAAAATATGTGTAAGTATCATAAACTTTTACCATTCAGGGGCCAAAGAGTCTCAGGCAGTAAGTAGGGTTTTTAACTCCAAATATAAGTTGTTTTAGAATCTGACCTAAATGCTACTATTCCAAGTGGAATTCACTTCCTTCTGTATGGTTGACTACTTTCAATTTTTAAAAGTTATATTAGATGTAAGTTATTATAATACATTTGCATTTATCCTTAATTTCTCTTGAAAATACCTTACCTTAAATAAATGGAAAGATCTTCTTCTGAGAGGCCATCTGAGAGGTTGATTCCATACACCTCTTTCATGGGCTGGACTACATTCTGGGGTCAAAAAATAAGGGAATCAGAAAGAGTTCTTAGACATCTAGCACATTAATAATTTCTAAAAATGAAGAAAATGACCCTGTGAAATTTCCCATAAAAACCATCACAATGTTTCAATGTTTTCATTAAATTTCCAAGTTAATGATTTTTTTTTATTTTATCTCATTTTCACTAAAATAGTTTATTTTAGATAAAAAACTAGTTGGTAATTACTAATTGCTTTTGTATAATGCAAGAGTTGGCAAACATTTTCTGTGAAGGGTCAGGCAGTAAATACTTTAGGTTCTTTGGGTCACATCATCTCTGCCACAGCTGCGTAATTCTGCTGTTACAAGGTGAAAGCAACCATAGATAACATATAAACAAATTGGTATGGCTGGTTGTAAATTAAACTTTTTACTTAGAAAAAATGGCAGCAAGCTGCTTTGGCCAATAGGCTGCACTTTGCCAATGCCCAGAATAACAGATTTAGTTCCCATATCATTACATTTCCCATGTCCACCTCAAATGACTTCTGGCTCTTTCTAGAAATCCAGTTCCCCTAAAGCTAAATTTGATTTTTCTATTGTTCACTTGCCTTTTGTTTTCCCTCAATATACTATCAATATCAAATTCAACAGGATGAACTTCCCACTGGGATTAGGCAGAGATTCTGAGGCCCAGGTGCAAACCCTGCATTCCCGTAATGTGCTAAGCAAGGGAACAAATGGACCTCAAGTGGATGGGCTGCTCAAAGAGGGACAGGATTCACTTTAAGAATTCTGAAGTGACAAGAAATTTACTATTACACGTGGACGCAAAAATACCTATTTCAGAAACCATTTTCAGTAATATCTTTGCCAAATGTATTCGTCTCTGCAGCACCTCCAGCACCATGCATAAGAATGGTGGAGTGAGGTGATGTGAGTCTCCTGGCTCTCGGCCTTTCAGCTGAAAGCGGGAGGCTGGAGCTGGCTGTCCAGGGCCTCACTGGACGGCAGCCTCTCCTGGGCCCCTCACCTCTGCCGCTTTGGCACCGTCGCCCAGGTCGGTCATCTTCACTGGGGTGGAGCGCTGGGACACGGAGCCCATCTCCTCTCGGTCAGTCCCGGAGTCGTCTTCCGAGCTGCTGGACACGGCCTCCTCGCTGGGCGGCGGCGGGGCGCTGGCGGCTGTTTTCCGCTGTAACACAGCTTCTTCTCGGTTGCTCTTATTTCTTTAAAAAGACGAATATGGATGGGAAGCATCTGTAAACTGGACCCTCAGTGCTCAGCGTGCATCACCCTGTCCCAAAGCCTTAGTCCTGGAGAAGGGTTATGAGAAGCTAGCATCTGGATTCAGGTTGTGCTGAAGAGAAAAGTTGAATATTTTATCATGTACATGTACTAACCTTCTATGAATTAAAGCTTTGCTCTGAATTCAGAAAATAAGCAAGTATGTGCTTGCAGTGTGCAGAAAAGCCTTTCTACCACTTGGCTACTGTGTCTTCCCTTTTGGTAACTGAAATCAGGATTTTCAAAATCTATAGTACAATATCAGACTGTCACGTTTGAGATATTAGTGAAATTACCTGTAACTTGTAGAAGGATCAAGAAAGGGTCGATAGCCAAATCCATGTGTATTTCTGGCCTTCCTATGAATTTTTATCAATCACAGTGGCGGCTGATTACTTGTACCAAAGTAATGAGCAACTGACGAACATAAACTACGACTTTAAACTGTTTTAAAACAATTTAAGTAGTAAATAACTGTTTGCTGATGATGTCTTCTAATAATAGAGAGTGGATGAGGGGAAACAGAAAAAAGTGCCAAATTTGAGAGTAGTCAGAATGCTGTTTTTTTCTTAATTTAAAAAAATGTATGGTAATATTTTTGGATTTTATGAAAAATATTTATTTAATATTCTTACTTGAAAAAAATTCTCTGCAAGGGACTTGAAATATAATATTCTACATTTTCTAGAAAAGAAATATGTAATACTATGTAACCATGGGTTAGATATTAGAGAAAATAAATTTCTGACTTTATGAAACTAAAAGTTAAAGTTGACACATTTTAGAACTATACACTAATATCAATGGTCATTTATGTATTTGTCCCAGGAACTCTTTAAAACCTAAATGTCCTGAGGATGTTCCTTCTTTTAAATTCCTCATAGCACCTGGTCCAGGACACATATTTAAGCCACATTAAGTGGTGTATCTGGGAAATAGTAATATCAATATATATCTCATTGTATAAATCATACATGTAGTTAGAATCCAATTAAGACCCTGTACACACTCCCAAATACAATTAGGACTCAGAATCCACAGTCTGGCCAGGGCCTAGGAGAATTCTCATCACTGGGATAACTCAGGTCAACAGCAGTGAGACGCACACACTAGGACACATTTCATTCCAGTCTCCAAGCATAAAGATTTAAACATGGTTTGTTCTCTTCCTCGTACTACTGTATACAATAGAATAAGTCATCGCCCACACGGTGTTAAAGTAATACACAGAAAATCTATTAAGCCCTCTGTCTGGGCATTTGCTTTAATGTTTCCTCCGGGTGCCAGCAAAGATAAACACAACGAGTATACATTTTTACCTAAGTCTTTTATGTTGTGGGAAACAGAGGATGTGGAGTTATTAAATGACATACATAACATCTGCTACCTAACTTTATGCCATCTACGAAACATCTAATTTAAGTAAAATGTACTGTGTTGCTGAAATTCCCATAAATTCTACTGTCGGTGTCAAACATGTTTTAATAATCCCAGGGCTATAAATAAGCTATCTGTGTAGGTGCCGTGGGCTTCCCAGGCGGTGCTAGTGGTAAAGAACCCACCTGCCAATGCAGGAGACATGAGAGACGCAGGTTCTATCCCTGAGTCAGAAAGATTGCCTCGAGGAGGAAATGGCAGCCCACTCCAGTATTCATGTCTGGAGAGTCCCATGGGTGGAGGAGCCTGGTGGGCTACAGTCCATGGAATCACAAAGAGACGTGACTCAGCACGCCCGTGGATGCAGTGTATGTACTGTGCTGTAAACTACATGACTTGAAGTTATTAGTTTTCGGTGAAAATTATGTTCCAAGTGCTATATTATTTTGTGTGAATCTTTAAAATTTTATTCTACATGTAAATCTTACCCCAATACTGATTTTCCGGTTTCATCTGGCTTACGTACAGTAAACGGACTTGGATCAATACCAACAGTCTTAGGCATGAAGTCACTGAAGAAAGGGGAAAAAATTCCATGTGAATCTCTGTCCATCCAGATGGTATCAGCTTCCCTCTCTATTCACATTCTTATACTGTTCCTTCTTAGCCTTCAGAGGTATATATATTCTAAGGGAAATACTCTAGGGAGTTTAGGTGATCTGGGCCATAAGACCCCATGAATTAATGGCATCAGTAACTTCAGTGTTAGCAGTCTTCACTGTGAATTTTCTCTGATTAAGAGGCCCAACGATTTTGAATTCAAGATTTTGTTTTCTGGAGCAGAATTGATATCTGAATTACTATTAAGATTCATCTCTGGTTGTATATCATGATTCATTTTCAAGTAAAATTAAACTCATAAAACTGATGGCAAGACACTAAGCTACTCGGTTTTATGGAAAATGTTTTTATTACACTATACCACCTAAGGAGGCAGACACGATTATCAAAAACACAGTGGTATGAATTGAAGTATCAACATCTATCTCATTAGTCTGGAGTTAGTTCATTATAACACTGGAACACTTTAAATAGAAACTGTTAATTTACCACTTACTGTGATAAGCTGAAGCTACTTCCTCATGATACAGGAGCTACCCTACTATTACTGCTGAAGCCAGAGGAAACTCCTTAATAGATGCCAAAGAAGCAATGGTTACATGATTTATGCAGATAAGACTCAGAACTTCTGGCAAGGATACTGCTCCAAGCATGTGACTCAATATTACATTTTTGAAGGAAAAGAAAGTAATATTGAATCTGACTAAAAATGCTTACTTAACAGTTTGAAAATGTTCCTTTCAAATGTAAGTGGTTTAATTTTTCTTTCTTTTTGAACTACTCAGTTGATCCTCATGATTTATGGATGACATATTTGAGAATTTGCTACTCACTAAAATTTATGTATAACCCAAAGGAAAATGACGATAACCTCACAGTTAAAACTGCTAAACTTTAACAAGTATAACTGAAAATCAAGCAAGTGAAAATTCCAAACTTTCTATCTGAAATCAAAGTAAAATGTAGAGTGACGTCTAGGAAACAAACCATGAAATATGTTTCACCATGTACTATATTAAGTTTAGGCACACATATATCACATTTGAAAAAAATGTGAAACAAAGGGTAAATATAAGAATGCAAACTTTAGTATATAACATAATGGTCAAAAACTGATTTCTGAGCCTAATTTTCTTAATCTAGACCCATCATTTGCCTAAAAGGCCCCATTAAAGTACAAAAGAGACAGAAAAATGAAGTATGTTCAAAGGTGACAAACCAGGATGGAGAGCTGTCCAACAATAGATGGACTGCCTCCTGAGTAATGGGCTCCCAATTGCAGAAGGAATTTCAGAGGTTGGACAACCACCTGCAGCAGGCATGCAGAAGGAAGACATAGCTAAACAAACTAGGAAAACCACAGTTCTCCAGTGCTTCCAATTTCAGAGAATTCACAACATACCGTGCTGAACTCGTCATAGCCAAGCAAAAGGTGTCATCAAAGCTACTCAGCTCGTATGGTCGAAAGAACTCATTGTGGATATCAATCTCCTCTTCATATTTGTGAAATTTCTTCACTACTAACTTCTTTAAGTTTGCAGCACAGATAACTAAGAGAGATACTGCCTGTTACTCTTAAAAGTCTTCAGATTACACCTTATAAACATTTCTGTCATGTCAACTGTGTTCACAGAGAGTACACTGAACAAGGCTCAGATCCTGCCTCTGGCACTTACACACTTGGAACTGAAACCAGACATGTGCACAGAACATGCACGGCAAAGCTAAGCAAGACAATCGGTAAGGAGGCAGAGGCCTCTGGAAGCTGCGGTGGGAGTGAGGAATTATTTAAGAAATCAAATCACTCAATTCTTTAAATTTCTTTTTTTCCCTTAAATAAACACCTCTGGCTTAGTGATAAAAATTATGCAGCTATTTTATTAAATTTTCTATTATATTTCAAATCCTCTTTATTATGGGCAACATTAGGTTGTTAAAGTCCTATCTTTTTTTCCCAGAACAACTGGATCTTCTTCAGTTCAGTTCAGTTACTCAGTCGTGTCCGACTTTCTGCAACCCCATGAATCGTAGCACGCCAGGCCTCCCTGTCCATCACCAACTCCCGGAGTTCACTCAGACTCACGTCCGTTGAGTCAGTGATGCCATCCAGCCATTTCATCCTCGGTTGTCCCCTTCTCCTCCTGCCCCCAATCCCTCCCAGCATCAGAGTCTTTTCCAACGAGTCAACTCTTCGCATGATGTGGCCAAAGTACTGGAGTATCAGCTTCAGCATCATTCCCTCCAAAGAAATCCCAGGGCTATTCTCCTTCAGAATGAACTAGTTGGATCTCCTTGAAGTCCAAGGGACTCTCAAAGAGTCTTCTCCAACACCACAGTTCAAAAGCATCAATTCTTCGGTGCTCAGCCTTCTTCACAGTCCAACTCTCACATCCATACATGACCACTGGAAAAACCATAGCCTTGATTATACGGACCTTTGTTGGGAAAGTAATGTCTCTGCTTTTC
>SJYX01021550.1:217480-239067 GCA_006410675.1 Oreotragus oreotragus | reverse complement strand
GTCTATCAGATCTAGGCCCTTAAATCTATTTCTCACTTCCACTGTATAATCATAAGGGATTTGATTTAGGTCATACCTGAATGGTCTAGCGGTTTTCCCTACTTTCTTCAATTTAAGTCTGAATTTGGAAATAAGGAGTTCATGATCTGAGCCACAGTCAGCTCCTGGTCTTGTTTTTGTTGACTGTATAGAGCTTCTCCATCTTTGGCTGCAAAGAATATAATCAATCTGATTTTGGTGTTGACCATCTGGTGATGTCCATGTGTAGAGTCTTCTCTTGTGTTGCTGGAAGAGGGTGTTCGCTATGACCAGTGCATTTTCCTGGCAAAACTCTATTAGTCTTTGCTCTGCTTCATTCCGCATTCCAAGGCCAAATTTGCCTGTTACTCCAGGTGTTTCTTGACTTCCTACTTTTGCATTCCAGTCCCCTATAATGAAAAGGACATCTTTTTTGGGTGTTAGTTCTACAAGGTCTTGTAGGTCTTCATAGAACCGTTCAACTTCAGCTTCTTTAGCATTACTGGTTGGGGCATAGACTTGGATTACCATGCAGTATGATTTATGATTTTGCCCAGAATTTCAAGGTTAAGAAATGCTTTTTAAAAGCTTATTAATAATTTGTGAAGAACTCATTTGCAATCTTCTTACTTTATGGCCTGCACCATACCATTCCAAAAACGGTATGGTCAAATGTGATTAGATGGAATCTTCAACTGGAGTGTTCCACATTGGCAATAGATCATTGCATCCTTTCACAATTGAGAAAACTGGCTTGTCCATGGTTGGAAGAATCAATAGTAAAATCAAGAATAAACTCTGTTTCAAACTGATCAATTATTTAAACTTAGAAACATTGTTCTAATATGTTAAAATACATCTGAAGGTATTCTTTGAATGTAAAAACTTTCCTGCCTTTCTGACAAATTAATATATAATTTAATCTTCAGTGACTAAAATATAGTTTTATACATACATGTGTACCTTTTTTCACTGCTTAGATATAGGGAAAGTTTTTATTTCTCCTTGTGAATGGGTCCTCACTTCCTCCCCATTCCCCCCAAATATGGAGGAATATATTAAGTACTAATTTTAAATGATGAAATAATATATCCACTAAACATCTGAGTGACATACCTGGTAACTAGTAAGGCACAATATAAGGTATTGGCCTATTTAGACAAAAGAAGTACAACACAATCTCTACCCTTTAAAAAAACCTAAGATGTCATAATCTCCTATCTATTATAACAGCAACATAACACTGAATAGTCATTCAAATAAAATGTTATGTGAAACGAATGCTTCAAGATCATTTAATAATAATTTCCAAATAGGTTGGCATAAAAACTAAAGGAGAAACAGCATACCTACCTTCATCATAAGGCAGTGGTAAATGTTTTATTACCTCTGGTGTCCACCAGTAAGTGTAACTATTTAAAAAAAAAAAAAAAGGATTAAAATGAGCCAAATGTAAATGTTGGTTTTCTACAATTCACTAGATAACATGTGTTATCTAGACAAATGAACTATGGTGGGGGGTAGTTAGTACTGGGATAATAGGAAACGCTCCTGAAGTGTTGCTTGAGACTGAAGTTATACTTTAGAGCAGTGCTTCTCAAAGGCAGCACACACATGAATCACTTGAAAATCCTGTTAAAAGGCAGATTCTGATTCAGTAGGTGGGGCCTGAGATTCTGCATTTAAGACAAGCTCCTGGTGATATCAAAGGGGCTGGTCCTAAGACTACTGTTTGAATAGCAAGGCTTTAAAGCATTGTGTGTGGGTGGGGAGGGGGGACTGAAAAGGGATAAGTCTGCTTACAAAGAATTCATTCAGTCTTTCACCATTTATTAAGCACTTACTGCATGTCAAACACTGTTCTACACTTTAGAAATGCCATGTTGAAAATAAAGGGAAAGCAGAGCTACAGTATTGTTCCTATCTTCGCCAGCACAGTTCCATGCTGGAAAGAGAAATACACAAGATAAGAGGGAACTGTGCACAGCCCAAGAGGCGGAAGGAGACAGCACAGCATCTCTGGGGCACTCAGGTGTCCTGGTAGAGCTGCGCTCCATACTCTTTTTAAAGAGCAGAACTGACACTGGAAATGGGCAAATGCAGCCTTGATGTTCAAAAGCGAGAGGGTGAGAGACTCCAAAAACTATACAGCAATGAGTGTGATGTCAGTGCAGGCAAGATAACAGATCAAGTATTTACTAGAGATGGGAGTAACCTGAGAAGATGACCAGTGACTTCTATGAATCCACATCTATTCATAAAAACAAGCCACACCAGGCTATTCTCATTTCCTTTTCTAAAAAAATCAGATTACCAGATCAAAGGAATGAAAAAGACATGGGCTAACTCATTTAAGAGGGTGTAAGACTCTGATGCTGGGAGGGATTGGGGGCAGGAGGAGAAGAGGACGACCGAGGATGAGATGGCTGGATGGCATCACTGACTCGATGGACGTGAGTCTGAGTGAACTCCGGGAGTTGGTGATGGACAGGGAGGCCTGGCGTGCTGCGATTCATGGGGTCGCAAAGAGTCGGACATGACTGAGCGACTGAACTGAATTGAACTGATGTGTGTTAGAGTGAAGAAGGCGATGGCACCCCACCCCAGTACTCTTGCCTGGAAAATCCCACGGACAGAGGAACCTGGTAGGCTGCAGTCCATAGCGTCGCGAAGACTCGGACATGACTGAGCGACTTCACTTTCACTTTTCACTTTCATGCATTGGAGAAGGAAATGGCAACCCACTCCAGTGTTCTTGCCTGGAGAATCCCAGGGGCGGGGAAGTCTGGTGGGCTGCCGTCTATGGGGTCGCACAGAGTCAGACATGACTGAAGCAACTTAGCAGCAGCAGCAGCAGCAACATGTGTGTTAGAGACAGAAAGAACTCACCCAGGGGCAAGCACAGGCATAAATTCTAATGATGACAGATAGAATTGCAGAGGAGGAAAGCAGAGAAGGTATCAGTGCACATATAAATAAATTACTAAAAAACGGTTCCTTAGGAAAAAGAAGAAAACATGTTTTAACTCAGAATGCACCATGTGGAGAAAAAGAATTAAGAGCAAATTAAGAGATCAGGCCATAAATTTTTAAAAAATATTACTAAACTGTATCCCTATGCAAAATAAAGCTTAACAATACTTTTCAAAAAAGCTAGAGTCATCAAGACAGTATTGTACTGGCACAAAAATGGAAATATAGACCAATGGAACAAGATAGAAAGCCCAGAAATAAACCCACACACCTATGGGCACCTTATCTTGGACAAGAGAGGAACAATGGGAAAGAGACAGTCTCTTCAATAAGTGGTGCTAGGAGAACTGGACAGCTATGTTAAAAGAATGAAATTAGAACACTTCCTAATACCATACACAAAGATAAACTCAAAATGGATTAAAGACCTAAACGTAAGATCAGAAATTATAAAACTCTTAGAGGAGAACACAGGCAGAACACTGTATAACATAAATAACAGCAAGATCCTCTATGACCCACTTCCCAGAGAAATGGAAATAAACAGGTGGGACCTAATTTAATTTAAAAGCTTTTGCACTGCAAAGGAAACTAGAAACAAGGTGAAAAGACAATCTTCAGAATGTAAGAAAATAATAGCAACTGAAACCACTGACAAATGATTAATTTCCAAAATATACAAACAGCTCATAAAACTCAATACCAAGAAAACAGCCCAATCAAAAAGTGGGCAACTATGGAAGATGGTATGGAGAGTCCTTAAAAAACTAGGAATAAAACCACCATATGACTCAGCAATCCCACTACTGGGCATATACCTTGAGGAAATCAAAATTGAAAAAGACACAAATACCCCAGTGTTCACTGCAGCACACTCACGATAGCTAGAACATGGAAGCAACCTACATGTCCACTGACAGATGAATGGATAAAGGAGCTGTGGCACATATATACAATGGATTACTCAGCTATAAAAAGGAATGCATTTGAGTCAGTTCTAATCAGGTGGGTGAACCTAGAGTCTATGATACAGAGTGAAGTAAGTCAGAACGAGAAGATAAATATTGTAACCCACTCCAGTACTCTTGCCTGGAGAATCCCATGGATGGAGGAGCCTGGTGGGCTGCAGTCCATGGGGCCGCTAAGAGTCAGACACAACTGAGCGCCTTCCCTTTCACTTTTCACTTTCATGCATTGGAGAAGGAAATGGCAACCCACTCCAGTGTTCTTGCCTGGAGAATCCCAGGGATGGGGGAGCCTGGTGGGCTGCCATCTGTGGGGTTGCACAGAGTCGGACACGACTGAAGTGACTTAGCAGCAGCAGCAGCAATGCATATACATGGAATCTAGAAAGATGGTACTGATGAGTTTATTTGCAGGTCAGCAATGGAGAAACAGACATAGAAAACAAGCTTAAGGACATGGCTTGGCGGGGAGGAAGAAGAGGGTGAGATGTATGGAGAGAGTAACATGGAAACTTACATTACCATATGTAAAATAGATAGTCAGTTTTGCTGTATGATTCAGGTAACTCAAATAGGGACTCAGTATCAGCCTAGAGGGGTGGAATGGGAAGAGAATGGGAGGGAGGTTCAAGAAGGAGGGGACATAGGTATACCTATGGCTGATTCATGTTGATATTTGGCAGAAAACAGCAAAATTCTGTAAAGCAATTTCCTTCCATTAAAAAATAAAAAAAAAAAAAAAAGTGGGCAAAAGACTTAAACAGACATTTCTCCAAAGAAGATATACAGATGACTAATGTGCTAAGTCACTTCAGTTGTGTCCAATTCTTTTTGACCCTATGGACTGTAGGCTGCCAGGTTCACCTGTCCATGCGATTCTCTAGGCCAGAATACTGGAGTGGGTTGCCACGCCCTTCTCCAGGGAATCTTACTGACCCAGGGATTAAACCCGTGTCTCTTAGATGACTAATAAACACATGAAAAGATGCTCAACATTGCTCATTATTCAGTTCAGTTGCTCAGTCATGTCCAACTCTTTGCGACCCCATGAATCGCAGCATGCCAAGCCTCCCTGTCCATCACCAACTCCCAGAGTTCACTCAGACTCACATCCATCGAGTCAGTGATCATTCAGCCATCTCATCCTCTGTCGTCCCCTTCTCCTCCTGCCCCCAATCCCTCCCAGCATCAGAGTCTTTTCCAATGAGTCAACTCTTCATATGAGGTGGCCAAAGTACTGGAGTATCAGCTTTAGCATCATTCTTTCCAAAGAACACCCAGGGCTGATCTCCTTCAGAATGGCCTGGTTGGATCTCCTTGCAGTCCAAGGGACTCTCAAGAGTCTTCTCCAACACCACAGTTCAGAAGCATCAATTCTGCGGCACTCAGCCTTCTTCACATTCCAACTCTCACATCTATACATGACCCCTGGAAAAACCATAGCCTTGACCAGATGGACCTTTGTTGGCAAAGTAATGTCTCTGCTTTTGAATATGCTATCTAGGTTGGTCATAACTTTTCTTTCAAGGATTAAGCGTCTTTTAATTTCATGGCTGCAGTCACCATCTGCAGTGATTTTGGAGCCCCAAAAAATAAAGTCTGACACTGTTTCCACCGTTTCCCCATCTATTTGCCATGAAGTGATGGGACCAGATGCCATGATTTTAGTTTTCTGAATGTTGAATTTTAAGCCAACTTTTTATCTCTCCTCTTTCACTTTCATCAAGAGGCTTTTAGTCCCTCTTCACTTTCTGCCATAAGGGTGATAGGGCATGTTAAGAAGACTTGGGAGTTCCAGTGGATAGGAAGCCCAGAGAATTAACATTACAATAGCACTGCTGCAAACAGTCAATGTAACTTTGTACTTCATGATAAAAAAAGACAGATTACCCAGGACAAGGGGAATGATGGTACCAATGGTCCCACAACACTTGGCACAAATTAGACCAAAGTCGGACTACTATGGGACCCAGGTTTGAATTCCACAGTTTAAAAAGAGCACTGACATAAACTGGAATACAGAGGAAAGCCTTCTGAATGCTAAACAGACTTAAAACCACAGTACAGGAGAAACAGTTAAGAAAGTGGAGCTATTTAACCTGGAGAAGAAGAGACTTTGAGAATTTGTGAACCTGTCTTCAAATATTTAAAAGACCATCGAGTGAATGAGAAAACTGTGTTCTTAAGGTCTCAGGGGGTTAAACTAAGATTAGTAGGTAAAGTTACAGACAAACGGATCTCAGCATGATATGAGAAAGAATGATGTGAGTGAACTGTCCAAAAACGACTACCTCTCAACCTGACAGGTGCTGGTTGACAAACCAACGCTAGTCAAGCACAGTACAGCTGAGCCCCACCTGGGAAGACAGGGGGAACTCACATATCAGACAGAAGATAGTACCAGGAAATCTCCCAACTCTGAGTCAAAGAGACAATTAATGTATAATGCCTAAAAATACCTTGGTGACTTTATTAACACTGATTCAAAAATGGCGTCTGAGATGATAGATGACATATTAACCTATTTCAGACTTCCCTGGTGGCTCTATGCAGGAGACCCAGGTTCGATCCCTGGGTTGGGAAGATCCCCCGGAAAAGGAAATGGCAACCCACTCCAGTACTATTCAGAATAAAGCTTCAATTAGCAGTTTTGAACAGATTCATAAACATGGGATTTTGAGTCAGAAAAGTAGTTATCTCGAGAGAACTTGTTTGGATGAATTCCAGGCAAAGTTAGTTTATCCTCTCTTCCCTTATCATTTTATAAAAATACTGTTTCAGAATAAATCATTGGTAAACAGCGTAAAATACAGATGGTCACAAAGTTTGGAAACACAGACAAATACATAATAAAGTTTTCACTAACAGTATGTTATAAAATAGATCTTAATCATCTGAATAACCATGATGGTTATGGTCACTCACCTAGAGCCATCACAGCATATGAAGTCAAGTGGGCCTTAGGAAGCATTACTATGGACAAAGCTAGTAGAGGTGACGGAATTCCAGCTGAGTTATATCAAATCCTAAAAGATGATGCTGTGAAAGTGCTACACTCAACATGCCAGCAAATCTGGAAAACTAAGCAATGATCACAAGACTGGAAAAGGTTAGTTTTCATTCTAATCTCAAAGAAGGGCAATGCCAGAGAATGTTCAAGTTGCTATGTAATTGCACTCATTTCACATAGTAGCAAGGTAATGTTCAAATCCTTCAAGTGAGGCTTCAATAGTACGTGAACCAACAACTTCCAGACGTATAAGCTGGATTTAGAAAAGGCTGAGGAACCAGAGATCAAATTGCCAACATCCGTGGGATCATAGAAAAAGCAAGAGAGTTCCAGAAAAACACTACTTCTGCTTTGACTGTGTGGATGACAACAAACTGTGGAAAATTCTTAAAGAAGTGGGAAAACCAAACCACCTTACCTACCTCCTGAGAAACCTGTGTGCAGGTCAAGAGGCAACAGTTAGAATGGGATATGGAACAATGAACTGGTTCAAAACTGGGAAAGGAGTTCATCAAGGCTGTATATCGTCACACTGCTCATTTAACTTGTATACAGAGTACACCATGTGAAATGCTGGAGTGGATGAATCACAAGCTGCAATCAAAATTTCTGGGAGAAATATCAACAACCTCAGATATGCAGATGATACCACCCTAATGGCAGAAAGTGAAGAGGAACTCAAGAGCCTCTGGATGAAAGTGAAAGAGGAGAGTGAAAAAGTTGGCTTAAAGCTCAACATTCAAAAAACTAAGATCATGGCATCTGGTCCCATCCCATTACTTCATGGCAAATAGATGGGGAGAAGATGGAAATAGTGGCAGAGTTTATTTTCCTGAGCTCCAAAATCACTGCACACAGTGACTGCAGCCGTGAAATTAAAAGATGCTTGCTCCTTGGAAGAAAGCTATGACAAACCTAGTCAGCGTATTAAAAAGCAGAGACATCACTTGGCCGACTAAAGTCTGTATTGTCAACGCTATGGTTTTTTTTTTCCAATAGTCATGTACAGATGTGAGAACTGGACCATAAAGAAGGCTGAGCACTGAAGAATTTATGCTTTGAACTGTGGTGCTGGAGAAGGTTCTTGAGAGTCCCTTGGACAGCAAAAAGATTAAACCAACCAATCCTAAAGGCATTCAACCCTGAATATTCATTGGAAGGACTGATACTGAAGCTCCAGTACCTTGGCTACCTGATGCAAAGAGGTGACTCACTGGAAAAGACCCTGATTCTGGGAAAGATCGAGGGCAGGATGAGATGGTTGGATGGCATCACTGACTCAATGGACATGACTTTGAGTAAACTCTGGGAGATAGTGAAGGGCAAGAAGCCTGACGTGCTGCAGTCCATGGGATCACAAAGAGCTGCACATGATTAAGGGAATGAACAACAAAAAATGTGATAAAATAATATTAAGTTTCCAGACTTAATGGTCATTCTATATGATTTTTAACAAATATTACAACTAAGAAATGTAGTCGTTTTAAAGAACAATAACAATACTAATATCTGTTGGACTACTATGTGCTAAGGATTTATATGATCTCATCTGATTCTCAGAAAAACCTACAGGTCAGACACTATCACTCTCTCTCTTTTACTGATGTGGAAACTGAGAATTGGACCGGGTTATATGTCTTGCTTCCGGTCAGACAGGTATTAACTGCAGGCAGTCCCTCCAGAGCTCGGCTGCTTCCAGACTGTGTGGATCATGTGTCAGACCCAATAAGAAGTACTTCCCATTCATATTTTATTTAATCCTTAAAGTGACCTGGGAGGTGTGTGTAGTCATTTCCTTTCTATAGTTGGGAAAACAAGATTTCCAGAGGTTTAGAAACACATCTAAGGTCACATCTAAATCCAACTCAGCTCTACCCTAGCGTCTGTGCTCCAGTCGGTTATTGCCTCTGGCTAATTCTTCTGAGAATCAGTATACGGATTTAACTGTCATCAAAATAACTAGTATCGGGTGACTAGAAAGGCCAAAATAAAGTACTGAAATTTATCCTAGTCTTTATTAGTATCAGTTGTTGATGACGAAAATCAATTTTTGGAATTTTCACATTCTAGAGAAAAACAAAACAAGGAGACCAAGTCAACTGTGAGAGCCACGGTACCTACTTTGATAAAAGTTTATTCTCAGTGGGAGGTGTTTAGTTCATTCATTTACTGTGCTGTCTAATCGGCTGCATAACCTCAGTCAAGACACATTTTCTCTGCAACTGAGTTTCCTTTTTTTTAATTTTAAAAATGGAAATGTAACATCAGCTTCCTTTTATTTCCACAAATAAGCACCAACACTGCCTGCCTCAGTTATGTAACTCTAGGTTTAACTTATGCTTGTAATTTACTAGATAATTTCAGCAACAGAAAATCGAGTTTTGCTTGTTCCCCGAGTTGTATCTTAATAGCTTCAATACTTTAATATAAAGTATCAGAAAATCAACCATATTTACCCATAGTCAATTGTATCAACAAAGCTAAATATAGGTATTTACATTTCTCTCTCATCAAATAAACATAATTAGCTCCAGATTTTTTGTCAGCAAAAATTCATGGCAATCATTTATTAATATAGTGGAAAAATCAGCACTACTTCATTTAAAGGGAAAGTAAGGTCAAGCATTAAGCTGGTTATTCCAAGAAAATGTACTTACCATAGATGGCAGCCCACCAGGCTCCCCCACCCCTGGGATTCTCCAGGCAAGAACCCTGGAGTGGGTTGCCATTTCCTTCTCCAATGGGTGAAAGTGAAAAGGGAAAGTGAAGTCACTCAGTCGTGTCCGACTCTTCGCGACCCCATAGACAGCAGCCCACCAGGCTCCCCCACCCCTGGGATTCTCCAGGCAAGAACCCTGGAGTGGGTTGCCATTTCCTTCTCCAATGGGTGAAACTGAAAAGGGAAAGTGAAGTTGCTCGGTCAGGTCTGACTCTTCACGAGCCCATGGACTTCAGCCTTCCAGGCTCCTCCGTCCATGGGATTCTCTGGGCAAGAACACTGGAGTGGGGTGCTGTCGCCTCCTCCGTATCTGGGGACTACTGCTACCAACTTAGCTGTCATCATAATACCTCCTACAGTGCATGACTCAAGAAGGCCCAGCCTGAGCAGCAGGCCCGGTGGGAGCGGCACCTGCCACGAGCACCATGGCTCTAGATTCCTGTCCTCACCAGAGTCACCAGGAGTTCCCCATGCTTCCTGGAGGAAAGAACACTGGAATTCCAAAGTGAGGCTGCCTAGACACCACACTTAAAAACCAGAGACGATTCCTTACATGTTAAGGGTTCTTTATCACCCCACATTTGTATGAAGCACTCAAAAGTTACCTTACTGGTTTGCTTCAGTGGAGCTTCAACTTAACAGTTCAATGATAAAGCTCTGAAACTTTGTATCTTGTGAAAACGCAAAACAACTGCATTTGTTAATGACAATTTCCCAATATTGAAGCTGAAACTCCAATACTTTGGCCACCTGATGCGAAGAGCATTTGAAAAGACCCTGATGCTAGGAAAGATTGAGGGCAGAAAGAAAAGGGGACGATGGAGGATGAGATGGTTGGATGGCATCACCCACTCAATGGACATGAGTTTGGGTGGACTCCGGGAGTTGGTGATAGACAGGGAGGCCTGGCGTGCTGCAGCTCATGGGGTCGCAAAGAGTCTGACATGACTGAGCGACTGAACTGAACTATCAGGACATCAACAATACTAAATTCCTCCTGGCAAACATGTAGCAAGGCTGACTACTTTAGCCTATATAATCATTTTTCAAAAAGAAAGTTCTCTCATATTCAAAATAACATCAAAGCTGAGTTTAACATAGTAGACCAGGAAGAAAAATACCTTCTTCTTGTTGGTAAAAGTCTCATGGTATTTTTATGATGCAAATAAAAATCTGTAGGGAGTTCCCAGAGATGAGGTTTCCCTTCAGTGGGATGGAAAACTCCCAGGAAGAGATTAATGGAATCTTGTCTGTCAGCATCTAAAAAGCAAAAATACATAATTCAGGAACTCTATTACTCACATAAACAACCCAGGGGAATGTTTTCTTAGGAGGATTAAGGGTACATCTGGAATGTCATAGAACATACCTCTGAAAATAATAGCTTCTATACTATAAAAGTCATACACAACATCTAAAACACCCACCAAGATCTTGAAAATTAAAATCTTATTTCAAAATGTTTCCTTTTTACTCTATACGTCTCATAACATAGAGGATAGTGAAGGTAAACTGCTTCTTGAATTTTGAGAGATTCTTAAAAAGTCTTTAAGAACTACCCTAGTTACCTTAGTGATTGTATATTTAGAATAAAAACATTCTCACCATTTGTTAGTTTACCTGAAACAAAGAACATCTTCACTTTATGGCAAAGACAGAAGTCAGACAAATAAAGCGGCCCAATTCCTACCCATATTCTGTTGCACATCCTTGAACAAGTCAGTTTCCAAGCTTCTGCTTTTAATCCATGAAAAGATACTCCATTTCTTTAGGAGAGACAACGTTTAAAACATTTTGTTTCCCCTACAGCTGTGTTTGATAATGAAGGCAGAGTGTGTACTCGGAAAACAGCATCACTAACCATTCAACCTCTCCAAAATTACCTTTTAAAAACAGACTACAAACTAATCAAACTGACCACACACACCCACACACACCCACACACACACACGCTATCTCTCCTCTTCTTTTTCTCAATTGTATTTTGGTAAAAACGGTAAGCACTGAAGTGGTCTCATGAGCCATCCTTCCCGTCCTGCACAGCCCCCGCCCAAGCATCCTTCATTCTTTCCATTCTGGTCTCTGAGCCCTTGTATATTCAAGTTAGGGCAGACATCCACAATATAAATAATAATCTCTTTCTGAAATTGAGCACAGAACCAAAAAGCCAACAGAAATGACTGCTTTTGAAACAGGATAACATCATCATAAAATCAATTTTCTTCCAATAGCTATAGTGAACACAGAAAAATCTGAAATTAGCAACACTGTTCTTGGGCTATTTGGTCATTTTGGCAGAAGCAATAAATGAAATCTGGTACATTAAACATGGGTTCCAGTTATATATTTTGACAGCAAGCATTCCATTAAAACAGTGCTCACCTTTTATGCTACAAGTAATATTTGAAAGGGATGTGTTTATATGAAGAGTATACTTGGAGCCTTTTTTCCATTTGTTGAGAGAAAACATCAAGTATTAAATGATGCATGCATTACCACCCCAATTTGCACCCTCTTAACACAATATGAAAGTAAACATACTGCTTTTATAGTAATTATATTCTTTATGATTCTTGGGTAGCCTTAATGGCACTTAATAGTTCACACTATGCAGTACCTCAAAATATCTTAATTCTATCTAAAGAAGCTTTCCATTTTTCAGCCACGTTTTCAAGGAGTTTCTTTTATCCCTAATTAAGCCTAATAGTAGTTCCTTTAATTTTTAGCAAGCATGATAAAATGTAAGATTGAGAAACCTAACCAAATAACAGATATGCCTTCAAAGGATCATAATGGAGACTTCTTGAGTGTACTGCTGTTACTTTAGCTTACAATGTATCTATGGTATTTACTGTCACCTACTAAGCGTGGAATCTAAGGCCAGCCCTAATAAGCCTCGGAATCTTTTCCTGGCTACTTTTGACTGCAGATGAAGTTTTCGCCCTCTGGAAGACAGTAGCACTTTGGACCAAGACAAAAGCTCAAAATAGGTAGGTTCTTTGCAGTTGCAGATAACAAGAGGGCAAAATAACTACCTACTTTTATATTCAATTGTGCTTTAAAGGAAAAAGGAATATGCACCTTTCAAACTCCATCCAAATGGTTAATCACTAATGCAGTATATTTCAATAGGTCAGGCTTGAAGATAACAGTTCTTTTTAATTAGCCAAAAATGTTTATTTGGAAACTAGAATATTTGTTGACCTAATATTAAATTAAGTCCATGATACAGTGGCCTCTGAAATCAGTAATGGAATGGGATGCTATTCGATAAACAGTACTATTTAACCAGGGTGAGGAGCAGACAGTGACATGGACCACTACCTCCTACTGTATGTTGAAATAAATCCCAACTAAATGTCAAAGGGACAAAGATCAACACCCTAACAGAAAAACATGTAATTTTTTAAAATATAAATTTTTTTATTTTAAAAGAAACAGACGGTAAACATTCAAAAACTCAACTTTACTATTCTTCAATAAATGATGCAAACTTAAAACAATGCAAACCATTTTCTGCTTGGGCAAATACTTTCCCAAATGGGCATGCCTACACTCCTCTGAGAACCGATTGCTACATCCTTTCATTAAGGCTATCTGGCTATATATATACATATATGTTTTAGAGGGACAAAGATCAACACCCTAACAGAAAAACATGTAATTTTTTAAAATATAAATTTATTTTAAAAGAAACAGACGGTAAACATTCAAAAACTCAACTTTACTATTCTTCAATAAATTATGCAAACTTAAAACAATGCAAACCATTTTCTGCTTAGGCAAATACTTTCCCAAATGGGCATGCCTATACTCCTCTGAGAACCGATTGCTACATCCTTTCATTAAGGCTATCTGGCTATATATATACATATATGTTTTTAAAGATCCTGAAAATATCTATAATAAATATGCTTCTGAAATTTTCATAAGATGAAAAACATGCAAAAAAGATGTTCGTTTAAAAGAAACAGAAATGCACAATAAAAACAGGTAACCTCACTATGGTGCTTCTAAAGGACAGACTGCCACAAGGCTACCAAAAATTAAGTTGTAAAAGAATATTTAGGGTCATAAAGATTACTCATGTTATCTAAAAGGGCAAACGCAGATATACATTACCTGTATAGTAACTAGAAGGATCATGTTCTGCTAAATATGAACAAGTTGCTATCTCTGAAAGGTGAGGATTATATGATTTATTTGTGAGTTATTTTATACTTTTTATAATTAGCATATATTACCTTCATAACTAAAAAAAAAACAACACCATTCATTCATCCAAGAGCCTACTATGTCCCACACTAGGGATATGGTCTATATATAACTGATTCTGGCTTTCATGGGGCTTACATTCCATAGTGGGAAGCAAAAATAATACTCAAGTAAATAAGGTACAGGATACCTTCAGAGGATGTTAGTTCTTTGAAAAAATAAGAGTGGCATGAGAGTGATGAGAGAGAAGAGGGACACTTAGGCCGGGTGGTCAGGGAAGCAGGTGGAGGCTGCACAATGTCAGGAACAGCACGAAGGTGGAGGGGGGAGTGGGGGGCTGGAAGGCAGAGGGCAAAGAAAGAGCAGGACTGGGGACAGTGAGGCAGACCACACACAGCCTCGAGGGTCATGGCAAAGAGTCCAATCTTAAGTGCGATGAGAAGCCCTGGAAGGGATTTCAGAGTGGGGAGTGATATGATCTAACTCTCGAAAGGATCACTGTGGCTGCCGTGAAGAGCGAGAACAGAAGAAGGGAGTCCGAGGGAAGAATCAGGAGCCACGGCAGCTGTTCAGAGCCACCAGCTGTCTGACCAGTCCGGTAACAGTGAGGAGGAAACACAGAAGGATTTGGGATATGCTCTGGAGGTGGAGCCAACCAGGTTTGCTGAGAGATGAGACCGGGGAGGGTAAGGAGAATAAAGAAATTAAGGATGATTCCTAGGATTCTGAACTGAACAATGAGAGCAGAGGTGAAAAAAAGAAAAAAGTAGAGAAACAAGTTTGGGGCAGAGTCAAGTCATTTCCTGCTGGAAATGATTCGTTTGAGATTCTTCTCAGATATCCGTGGTAGGAAGAAACTTGGCCTCATGACCTTCCCTCCATAGCGTCTCATGAATATTTCATCTCAGATGGCAAAAGTGACTTTGTAGATGTAACTGAAATGACTAATCAATGACTTCAACGTAGGAAAATTATCGTGTCTTACCTGGATCGGCCACTGGAATCATAAGAATCCTTTAAGGGCAGAAGAGGAAAGCAGACAGATTTGAGGCACAAGGGTTGATGCACCATTGTTGGCTTTGAAGATGGAGTGGACCACAAGCCAAGGAAGGTAAGCAGCCTCTCAAACCCGAGATTGAGCCCCAGCCAACAGCATGTGGGGACAGCCCGAGAGCCACCTGGGGTTCTGCCAGCAACCTGACTGAGCCCGGGGGCCTCCAGATCAAAGCCCACATTCTGACTTCATTGCTCTCATTTGAACTTCAGCCAGGTGAGCGCCNGCTGGCTTTGAAGATGGAGTGGACCACAAGCCAAGAAAGGTAAGCAGCCTCTCAAACCCGAGATTGAGCCCCAGCCAACAGCACGTGGGGACAGCCCGAGAACCACCTGGGGTTCTGCCAGCAACCTGAATGAACCCGGGGGCCTCCAGATCAAAGCCCACATTCTGACTTCATTGCTCTCATTTGAACTTCAGCCAGGTGAGCGCCTAAGCAGAGAACACAGCTGGGTAATGCTGTTCCCAGACTTCTGAACCACAAACACTGGGACATAATAAACCGCTGTTGTTTTAAGCCACTGAGTTTGTGATAATTGGTTATGGCACCTGTAGAAAACTAACACAATATTCAGGAGGAAATGCCTACAAGGTAGGCATTTAGATAAGACTGGGGTTCAGTGGAGGAGTCAGGGAAGAGATATATATTTGAGTGTCAAACATATGGTATTTAAAAGCTGGGTGAGATACCCCTAAGGTGAAAGTGTAGAAAGGGGAGAGTTTAGAAATAGGCCAGGAGAAGTCACCAGTGAGACTGAGAGAGACAGCACAGAGCTGAGTGTGAAGAACGAGGGAGTGCTCCACTGTGATACAAGCTGCCAAATAGCTGAGCAAGATGAGCACAGAAAAGGAGCCCTGGTTTGGCAGTGGGAGACTCTGGGTGACTGTGATTAGCACAGGTTTGGGGGCATGACAGGGCAAAGGCTCAGTGAAGCAGGTGGAGAGAACAGGATATGAGGGCGGGAACAGGTGTGCAGATAACGCTTCCCAGAGGTTTTGCTTCAGGAGAGCAGAGCTTTTGTTAGCAGTGGGTGTGGTTAAGAAGAGAAGGAAAGATTAGATGGAAAACACAAGGTGTGCCTCCATGCTTGTGGAAATGAGGCCACAGAGGGGAGAAACTGACCGTGAGAAACGGCAGTGAGCATATAAAGACAGGTTCAGTCCCTGGGTCGGGAAGACCCCCAGGAGAAGGAAATGGCAACCCACTCCAGTATTCTTGCCTGGGAAATCTCATGGACAGAGGAGCCTGGCGGGCTACAGCCCATGGGGTCACAGAGCTGGACATGACAGCAACTAAACACACACACACACGTATATGTATATATACGTGTGTATATATATGTATATGCTGCTGCTGCTGCTAAGTTGCTTCAGTCGTGTCTGACTCTATACGTCCCCACAGACGGCAGCCCACCAGGCTCCCCCGTCCCTGGGATTCTCCAGGCAAGAACACTGGAGTGGGTTGCCATTTATTTTTTTTTCCTTAAAATAGGAATTCAATAAGCTTCAGAAAAAAAATTCAGGTTTACCTACATAGAAATATAAAAGAAAATTAGAGCTTGACAAGCAATTACAATTATAAACTTCTTTCTAACATCCAAAGAGAATACCTAGGTCCTTGTTCTTTTCTTACTGATGTGCTACAACTGTTTATGTAGCCAGTTATAAGAGAAACCAAAGGACATTTCTTAGAAAGAAAAGAAACCCAAGAACATGGTAATAATATGTGAAAACTCAAAACCGTTTTTAAAATGAACCTGAAAGGGAGTCAGGTGGGTTACCCACATAGTATTCATCTGTCTGTATGAACCAAAGATAAAATTCTTCACAACCTAATTTCAAGAACCTTCCTGTCTACCTCAGAGACATAAGATGGAAAGACTGATTCACAAAGTTATCTTGAGTGGCTAAAGAAAATGGTTCTATTAATATATTACCATTATATAATATCCATTGTAATTTAAAAATAAGTTGTACACCCCAATGGCACCATGCTTCTCAAAATAAATAAGGCTGTTTTAGCCATATTATTCATAAAATAATTCTTTTCATAATAGTTCCTCTTTCAGTTGTGCATAATTTTGCTTTACCTTTCCATTGTGTGCATGTTACTTATTTATGACCACCTTCTGTCTTTTAATTGTTCTCCTTTCATTTTTAATCACGCACAGCTACACATTCACTCTCTGTGCTCTAATCTTACTGAAAAACACATGACTTAGTCCTTAACTATCAATTAGTTCAGTTCAGTTGCTCAGTCGTGTCTGACTCTTTGCGACCCCATGAATCGCAGCACGCCAGGACTCCCTGTCCATCACCAACTCCCAGAGTTTACTCAAAGTCACATCCATAGAGTCGGTGATGCCATCCAGCCATCTCATCCTCTGTCGTTCCCTTCTCCTCCTGCCCCCAATCCCTCCCAGCATCAGAGTCTTTTCCAATGAGTCAACTCTTCGCATGAGGTGGCCAGAGTACTGGAGTTTCAGCTTTAGCATCAGTCCTTCCAATGAACACCCAGGGCTGATCTCCTTCAGAATGAACTGGTTGGATCATAATGACTCCCAATTCAGGAACAGCCCTGAACAGGAGAGGACAGAAGAATGGACGACCCTTTCCTCAGGGCAGTTTTAAACCTTGTTAAACACATACCCAGAGGTATATGTACTTGTTGGAACACGACTTACATAGCTGTTCAAGCTGAATTGTGTTCCCCACAAAAGGGATATTAAAAGTCTTAAGCCCCAGGACTTGTGAATATGACCCTATTTGCAAATCAAGTCTTTGCAGATGTAATCCTGTTAAGATACAGCCACAATGGAATGGGGCAGGCCCCGGTGTCTTCATAAGAAGAGACGCAAGCACACAGGGAGAACGCCACGGAGACGCAGCACAAGAGGAGAATGCCACGTGACAACAGAGACAGAAATGAAAGCACACGGTTTTAACTGCAAGCCAAGGATCAGCAGCAAACCATCAGAAGATAAGAAGCAAGTAAGGAACCTCCCCTGGAGCCTTCAGAGGGGGCACAGCCCTGCTGACACTTGATTTCCAACTTAAAGCCTCCAAAGCTGTGAAACAGCACATTTCTGTTGTTTTAAGCCACCAAGCTTGTAGTGCTTTGTAACAGAAGTCCTAGAAAACCAATATAATAATGAAGCATAGCCAGTGAGACTGCCTTTAGAGAGACTACCTTAAAACCATTCTAATTTACAAAAACAAGTGAAACCTCATATTATTTTTAGTGTTTTTAGCTATTTATAATAATCATTTAGAATAATGTTGTAACCACTTGGAATCCATTAATACATATTAATATCTTTATTGGGAACTACAGCAGTAAGTGTAATAAAAGATGATGGGAATACTTCAATACTTTTGCTTTAGAAATCTAGAATTTAAACTTACACCACTGACCTGAATTTCTAAATTTGACTTTCGTAATTCTTGATTTTTGTTCAGATTAATATACTTTGATTGTAAAGTTCCTAAATCCAGCTCAAGGAGTCATGCATACAGAGTTATATCCAAACACTCTAAAGGTCTATAGTGGGTTTGTGGTTTACATTACGCATTGAGCTTATCAGCTGTATAACGGCCATAATTCTCAGTGAATTCGAAAGACATGATTTGAGTAGTCTAAGAGCATTACTGATAAGCTACACGTTATTAGGCTGATATACTTAGCCCTGTTGATTTCTGAATTCAGGGACAAAGGGAAGCTGGGGAGGGCATAGGTAATGAATTAACTCATGCATTTATTAATTCAGTCCATAAACAGTTCATGTGCCATGAGCAAGGCAGCAGGGACACCATAGTGAACCAGTAGTCAATAAGATGCTCATGAGCTCTTGGGTCTCACGGTGGGGGATACAGAGACACACAACCCAACTAATACCACAGTTAAGGATTTAAGTGCAGCTGTGCCTGCCAGGTGCTGCAAAGGTGCAGAATGCCGCAAGAACAAAAGCTGGAGTACTTCCCTCGAGAAAGTGAAAGCAGAGTGAGCCAAAAGGCTCAGAAGACTGCAGTCATGTTCCAATGTTCCAAGGGCCACGGCAAGAGCCTCTGGCAGAGGAAGCCTAACCCAGTCAGGAAAGAGTGAGAAGGTCTGTGTGTCTGGAGAGCTGTGATGGGGAAGGGGGTGGCGTGAATGGCAGAGTGGCAAGGCAGGCGGGGCTAGACCACACAGGACCCCTAGGTCTGTCCCGCACGTCCCCCACACCCACCAGGCTGCCAACCAGCTCTCAACCCCTCTGCAGCATGGAAATAGGGATGGTCTTACTTGATCTCGACTCCAAGGTGACCCCCATGCTCCCCACTTCCTGCTGGTCCTGCTTTAGTGTGATAGATATCCTGTGTTGTGTAGTGAACTGTTTCTCTCTAAAAAGATATACTAAAGCCCTAAACCCCACTATCCATTAATGTAATCTTATTTGAAATTAGGGTCTTTTCAGACATAATCGAGTTATATGTGCTCAGTTGCATTCGATTCTTTGTGACCCCATGGACTGTAGCCTGCCAGGCTCCTCTGTCCGTGGGATTTTCCAAGCAAAAATACTGGAATGGGTTGCTATTTCCTTCTCCAAAGGATCTTCCTGACCCAGGATTCAAACCCAGGTCTGCCTGCGTCTCCTGCATTGGTAGGCAGATTCTTTACCATTGTGCCGCCTGGGAAGCCTGAATCAAGTTAAGGTAATGCCATACCGAATTAGGCTAGACCCTACTCCAGTTGGGGCTTTGCAGGTGGCACTAGTGGTACAGGACGGGCCTGCCAGTGCAGGAGGCGTAAGAGACCCAGGTTGGGTCCCCGGGTCAAGGATCCCCTGGAGAAGGAAATGGCAACCCCAGTATTCTTGCCTGGAAAATCCCATGGACAGAGGAGGCTGGCAGGCTACACCCCATGTTGCAAAGAGTCGGACACAACTGAAGTGACTGAGTGTGCGTGCACGCTAATCCAGTATGACTGGTGTCCTTACAGGAAGAGGGGAAACTTGACACAGACCCAGACACAAAGGAAGAAGACTGTGCGACAATGGAAGCAAGACAGCTGCAAGCCAAGGAATGCCGAGGACTGCTGGCAGAGTAGCACAAGCTGGGGAGATGCATTCTCCTCTGCAGACTTCACAGTGAACCTGGCTCTGCTGACCACTTGACACTGAACTTCTACCTCTGAACTGTGAGATCAGTTTCTGTTGTTTCACATCACCTAGTATTTTGTTGCAGCAGCCTTAGGCAACTGTCATAGATGCTGCTCGTATGTGGGTGGGTCCACAGTTTGCTTCTGAGCAACGGTATATGGCAAAGTGATGGCATGTCACCCCACGATTACATTATGTTATGTAAGACTGTTTTGCCAGAAGACTCATTCTAGAGACCCTTTCCCATGCCAGTGATGAAGACACAAGCTGCCATGATCCCTACAAGGAACAAGTCCACAAAGAACTGAATTCCCCCAACAAGCACAGGAGCAGGGAAGCAGATCCTCCCTGAGTCAGGCCTCCAGATGAGACCACAGTCTGACTGACATCTCCACTACAGCTTGGTGAGGCCCTCTGCAGAGGACCTGGCGAAACTGGGCCTGGAATTCTGACCCACAGAAACCCTGAGATAATGAATATATGTTGCTTTAAGCTCTCAGTTTTTCAGTAATTTGTTAGATAGCCTGCGCAGGAGAATAGCAAACCACCCTTGCATTCTCTCTGGGCATGGAAAAGACTGAGGGCCAACTCTGGTGGATGGTTTCATGTCCTCTCCTGAGGTTCCCAGCACTGGAGACGCCTGCAGTCCCCTTGGCGTCGGCACAGGCTTCTTCCCTCAGGCGTTTGCCTGCTACTCCTCCCTTGGGGAGCCAGTGATCAGTCACCTCCTGGTTCCCGCTGCTATGGTCCCTCCGGCCAGGACCTAGGCCAACGCCATGCCAGCACCCGCCCCCACGGGACCTCCCTCTGGTCACCTGTAGGCCTAATGATCCTTTGGCCTAACCAACTCTAGGAGGGGGGCCATTCCCAACATGGCAGCCCGCTCCTCAGCCCGTCCCTCTGCTTTAGTTTCGCTACACAGCAGCCCGAAGCCACCAGCTCCTCTCCCTCCAAAGAGAGAACACTACATTAAGCCTGCCCTGAGTCCAGTCCTCTCCAGGCTGGAGGTAAAGGAGCAGGGTTGGGGGACAGTCACTGCGCAGCAAAAATTCAAAGAATCTCTTTGCTGACCTCTCTTCTCTGCATTTTGTAAATGTTTTTGTCTTTTATCTAGTTTAAGGGTCCAAGACTCACAAAATCAACCTGAGCTCTTCCTTTAAAAATTCTGTGCATGGCACCAGGATCCTCTATGATCTGCCTCCCAGAATACTGGAAATAAAAGCAAATATAAACAAATGGGATCTAATTAAAATTAAAAGCTTCTGCACAACAAAGGAAACTATAAGCAAGGTGAAAAGACAGCCTTCTGAATAGGAGAAAATAATAGCAAATGAAGCAACTGACAAACAACTAATCTCAGAAGTATACAAGCAACTCCTGCAGCTCAATTCCAGAAAAATAAACAATCCAATCAAAAAATGGGCCGAAGAACTAAATAGACATCTCTCCAAAGAAGATATATGGATGGCTAACAAACACATGAAAAGATGCTCAA
>SJYX01021550.1:199967-217306 GCA_006410675.1 Oreotragus oreotragus | reverse complement strand
AAGAGTTGACTCATTGGAAAAGACCCTGATGCTGGGAGGGACTGGGGGCAGGAGGAGAAGGGGACGACCGAGGATGAGATGGCTGGATGGCATCATGGACTTGATGGACGTGAGTCTGAGTGAACTCTGGGAGTTGGTGATGGACAGGGAGGCCTGGCGTGCTGCGATTCATGGGGTCACAGAGTCAGACATGACTGAGTGACTGAGCTGAACTGAGCCCAGAGGGCGCTAGTTGGCGTCCCGGCCCAGAGGGCGCTGTGCAGTACCCCGTAATGATGGAAACAACGTGAAATACATTCCTGATTCACTGCACTGTGTGCCAGAGACCAAGTGTTGTGCATCAGCTGTCCTTCAGTGGTACTGTTCATGAAGTACGTGTGCAGGCCCTGCCTCACGGCTTTGGAGCCTCAGTTCCTAGGCCAGGAACTGGACCCGGGCCACCACAGTGAAGTGCTGAGTCCTGACGGCTGGGCAGCTGGGCATGTCTTCCCCCGCCTCCACACCAGTGCCCCTTCAGGACCCCTCCTCTGGCCTCGCTGTGCCTGCTTCCCTCGGGCAACCGGTGAGGTTCTTCTGCCGGCAGGTCGGGCATCTGTTCTCACCAACGGGCGCAGACCCCACGACCTCACTCCCGTCTTCAAAGCCGCAGGCCCTCCCTGCTGCTCAGGGTGGAGCTAGTCTCCGGGGCAGCCTCCGCTGCTGTGCTCCACGCTGCCCGCCTCTCCTCCCGCCTGCCTGGCAGGTGAAGCCCCGCGCGCGCGTTCATGTGGGCCCCACCCCCAACGGAGTGCAGGCTGGCCAGACGCCTCCCCATTCCAGAAAACTAGTTTTTCTCCTCTAGACCTTTGTGTATCCTGTTTCTTCTTCTGATTGGGCTTCCCTGGTGGCTCAGCTGGTAAAGAATCCGCCTGCAGTGCAGGAGGCCTGGACTCGATCCCTGGGTTGGGAAGATCCCCTGGAGAAGGGAAAGGCTGCCCACCCCAATTCTCTGGCCTGGAGGACGCCATGGACTATATAGTCCACTGGGTCCCAGAGAGACGGACAGAGCTGAGTGGCTTTCGCTTCACTTTCTTCTGATTCCCTTGAGTCCTGGTCCTTCATGGCAGACCCCAGAGGGCGACAACATCCATTTGGGGGGTGCTCCCCGTGGCCCCCAGAGTTCATGGCGCCGGTTTGTGACGTGTCATGCCTCTCACGCGATTTTAGAGCCTCATTCCTGTGACATGCGTGTTTGAATGACTGTTCCACCACCAAATGGTGAAGTCAGACTCGTTTTTGGTTCCTCCCTGTCTTCCAAGGGACAGTGTCTGGCATAATGTTGGCCTCAGAAAATGCTGGCTGAGTCAGTGACAGGCGCCTCGCCCCGGACACGGCACTGGGAAGGCTCTTCTCTGCCCTTCGGCGATGTGTCTCCGCGCTGGGTCTGACTGCCCAGCGTTCCCCCCTGTGCTGACAGGGCCTGATGGCCTTCGACAGCTGGTGACCCGGTCCCTGGCCCGGAGCCCCGTGAGCCGCTCTCCGCGTCTCCCTGTCCCCTGATCTCCTCTTGTGTACCTCCCTCTCTTGTGAATGGTAGGGCCTGACTGCTGCAGTCTGAACTCACCCAGAGTTTATACCATATTTCTGTTTATTTTAATGCAGTGGATACTTTTTTGCCTTTTTCTAGGGACTAAGCAAGGATAATAGTATACAGAGTATGATCATGGGGGCCACTGCTGCTTACAGGGCATCTAACCACATGCTGGACTCGGGAGCCCTGTGTGCCTCCCCTCATTTGAGACGCACGACGTGGGCTCCGCGGGGGAGGTGTGACCCCCGACGCGGGCTGCGCGCGGGGATGTGTGACCCCCGACGCGGGCTCCGCGGTCGGGGCAGCCGCTATGTGGATGGGGAATGGAAGCGCGCGGTGGTCTCTCATCCACAGACACGGGCTCCTGGCTGACGCCGGGGTTGAGCCCACAGCCGCCCTCCTGGTGGCCGAGCTGTGCCGGGCAGGCCTCTGAGTCTGCTCCCTGTGGCCCTGCCGTAGGAGGTGACGCCGAGTGACACACGGAGCTTTGCCGGTGCCACGCTCTGCGTGAAGATACGCTGGGATAACAGTCCCTTCCTTTTAGTATGTCGGGTGTAAAACGTGCTGTGCTGGTTTGTGTGGTACTTCTGAGACCCTCATCTTCCTGTAACTTCTCTCCGCCCAGCCCAGGTCCCAGAACTGCCCGCCGCCTTTGTGAGGCGTGCTTGGCAGCCATGGAGCATCGCCCACCGTCCTCGCTTTCAGACTGCACTCTGCAGCTTGTGGAACGCTTGTTTCTGGGCACAGACCCGTCTGCCCTTTTCGCAGGACAGCCGTGTACTCTGTGTGCTAGCCGGCACAGGCAGGCTGGGGGCTGAGGGTAGGACAGGTAGCTGAGCCGGGAGGGGGCTCTCTACGCTCGACTCTGCTGATGAGCAAACGGCGCCCGAGCACTTTCTTTTCTTTGTGCTTTGCATTTCGTCTGGTGCGGCTCGGATCGCCAGTCGGCCGTGTCCCTGGTGGCGCCACCTTGCCCTCTGTTTAGGAAGACAGTGTCAGCTGTTAAAGATGCCCTGTGGGCCGACTGGGATCATGAGCCTGGCCTGTGAGTGCTTTTGTGGGCAGCTTTAACTTGCTGGGGAGAAAATGCAGGTGGTTCCTCACCTAACGTGTGACCTGAAACAGCTCGGGTCCCTTTTCGGGGCTGGTTCCTTCATCTGTGGGCTGAGTCCTCCCGCTGACCGCCCCGGCTGGCACAGGCCTGTCCCGGGAGCCCCCACTCCGCTGGGTCTGTTCAGGCGGGTCACATCACGACTTGGTGGGCCTCAGCCCAGTGTGCACGACCTGTGGGCAGACGACCCCTCCAGGGTCTTCTCCCTGCTGTCAGGGTCAGCCCGATCTGGCCTCGCGCACCCTTGGTCTGAGAGCAGCACACGCCTGGGATTTGCCAGCTACTCAGCCTCCCTCACAGTCCCTCACTGTTAGGACTCTCCGCGTGTGACAGGGTTGAGGTTTCGAGACTGGACTACGGAACTTCTGTCTGAGATGAATCATGGGCTTTGAGAAGATGCTGTGTTCATCTTCCAGGCCCTTCATCTTCTCCTTGACTTTTTGAAAACCCGCCTTGATGACCAGTTAGGGTCACTGGGCACAGCCTTTGCTGTACAGAGGTTGCCCCGGTGTGCCTGCGAGAGCTCAGCGGGTGTCTCTTCATTTCGATGCCCAGGGACAGGTGAGGGAGGTGGCACTTCTCGGCAGTCCTTTTAGACCCCGAGTGAATATATGTTTGAAGTCCAGACAGTGTCAACCTCAGACAAGAAGGTGCCTGCTCTTAACTGAAGGAAGGTTTCTCTGGCCGCAGATTATAGCCGGTCACAGCCTTGGGGCCAGGATGCCAGTTTACTGAGAGCAGGAATCTTGGTCATGTGGCACTCCATGGAAAATGCTTGTGCCGCCTCTGTTGGCTCTCTCCCCTGAAACGCCACAGATCTGTGTCCAGAGCCGGCCTGAGCGCTGAGCGCATCCTCAGATATAGTTCTCGCCGCTGGGGCCAAGCCACCCGCGCCCGCGGCCCTGAGCCCGGCTGGCGGTGCCGGGGCGCCTGTCGCGTTGGACAGCCCGCCAGCATGGTCCCCGCCACCCCGACGGGCGCGTGGTCTCGTGGCCGCAGTGGACGCTCGACTCAGGCGTGGGTCAGGCGGTCTGAGCTACAGTAGGTAGAGCCTTTTCGGAGGGCTTATCTGCTCAGGGCGTATCCAACGTACCGAGGCCTGGGCCGCCTCGACTTCGCTCGAAGGCGTTCCGGTGGCGCCTGAGGCTGCCCTGCTGGAGCCAGGGCACTGTGGGCTGAGCTGGGGGCCCGCAGCCTCTGGCTCAGCCTCCCCGGCCCCGCCCGCCTCGGCTCCGTCCTCGGGCGCATCTCACGCAAGCACGTGGTCAGGCCTTTCAAGGCATTTGCCCTTTGGGCTGAAAATGGACTCCACAACCTTCTGGTAAAATGCAGCTGTGTCTTAGGAAGTGGTGTAGTTGGTTTCCTGACCATTTTCATCCAAGGGTGAGGACGCCGCCGGTCCTCGCGGGGCCGACGCCCGCTCCGTGCCAGGCGTGTCGGGGCCCTGTGGTCTGTAGCCGACCACCACGAGCTTGGTGGCTGGGAACAGCAGGAGCCTGTCCCCTCATGGCTCTCGAGGCAGGAGGCTGAAGCCTGAAGTCAGGGCGCGGTGGGGCCCTCCAGGTGGGGCCCTGGAGCTCCAGGGAGATGCTCTCCTCTAGTCTCCTGGCTCCTGGTGACAGCTGGCACGCTCCAGGCTTTGCCCTGGGCACTCTGCCGCCCCTCTCCTGCCTTCGCTAGCTCTCCCCTGCCTGCTTGTCCGCCTCTTAGCAGGATGCTGGTTGGATTTGGGGCCCCTCAGGTCAGCCAGGAGCCTCTGCACCTGGAGACCGTGCCCCGCCTACACCCGCTGGGCCCCCGTGTCTGAGTCGGGTCCCCCTCCAGCTCCAGGGTTAGGGCGTGGACGCACCCTGCTGGGCCACCGTTCTGCTGCCGCTCGGTGGATGGAGATGTGTGCCCGGTGCGAGCCGTGCGGCGTCAGCATGCCGCCCTCAGTGGGGCCGGCCCACCCTGGGACGTGCTGTCTGCTCTCGGTGGGATGAGTCTGGAGAGGTAATCAGCAGTCACCTGAATCTGTAGAAAATGGGAGTTTCTATGCGTTTGGGTGTTTGTTCTTTTCCACAGACATCTGTTGGGGACCTGCTGGGTGCCAAGTGCGGTCCTGGTATTTGGGATCTGTCAGTGAACAAATAGCCAGAGAGCCCTCCCTCGTGGACTCTGCATTCTGGCTTTGCTGGTGGGCTGGAGACTTGGACGTAGGTGAGTCGGGGAGTTTGGTGAGAAGCGCTTGTGTGAAAGGAATTTGGCTCTTTGCTCTCACCACCAAGCATTTAGGGTTTTCAGCATAAGGCAGACATGGCATTATTTGGGGAGTTCTAGAAACTGTACAACTAATCATTACTGTTCTATGCAAGCCTGGAGGATAGAGGACAAGATAGTGAAAGGTGTGGAAGGGGCCATGTCTCCAGCGGCGTCACCACCCCCGTCGTCACCACCCTCCAGCAGCAGCATCCCCCTGTGCCGCCCTCCCCCCGCCCCAGGGTTGCCATCCCCCCAACGTCACCAACCGCCCCCCACTCCGGTGTCACCACCCCCTGGCGTCATCACCCCCCAGCAGCATCATCCCCCCTGCGCCGCCTTCCCCACCGCCCCANTGCCCTCCCCCCGCCCCAGGGTTGCCATCCCCCCAACGTCACCAACCGCCCCCCACTCCGGTGTCACCACCCCCTGGCGTCATCACCCCCCAGCAGCATCATCCCCCCCGCGCCGCCTTCCCCACCGCCCCAGGGTCGCCATCACCACCCCCCTGCAGCATCATCACCCCCCAGCAGCATCTTCCCCCAGCCTGATCTGTGGGATCGAGGCCGGGAAATCCCACTGCCCGGAGCCCGGCATCAGTGTGCTGCCTGCGCCGGAGTGGACAGGCCTGAGGAGACGCTCTTCCAGGCCAGGGCAGGTTCTGAGACATAAAGGCAAGGTCGCTCTGGGGCCGTGGCACTTGCTGGCGGTGACAGTTGCAGGCTATTTTGGGGATGGAGGCAGCTTTGTTCTGTAAGGCCTCCCTTGCACTCCCAGATTAACGCGTCAGCTGCTCCTGCCTCTGATAGAGCGCAGGCAGGGCAAGGCACAGTAGATGGGCGCAGCGCTCCCTTCTCCAGGCCGTGAGGTCAGGCCTTGCTCCTGGGGAGAGAGGCTCATTGCCGGGAAACTGTGACACGCTGATGCTGGAGCTTTACGTGATGACCTGGCAGTTTCGGGACTGATAGTTGAATAACATCTCCTTTTCCCAAGGAGCTTATAACAGGTTGTTACTTTAGTAATATTCTGTGTCGAAAGTGACATCAGAAAGCCTTTTAATGTCTTGCCCTGTTCAAGGGGAACACTTGTCCTTGGGGAGGCGTGTGCAGCCCTGCGTGGGGGCCGTGGCTTCGTAGGCGGCCGGCCGCCTGCCCACCCCTCGCTGAGGCCCGGAAGAGGCACAGCACAGCTGCAGAGGGAGAGGCAGAAGCGTCTAAATGTAGTCTGTGTTTAGCTGGGAAGCCTCTCAGGGACTGTGCGTTTGTCTCCCTTGCCTTTGGTCATGCTCATTCTCCTAGTGAAAGGGAAAGTCGCTCAGTCTTGTCGGCTCACTGCAACCACGCGCACTGCAGGCCGCCCGGCTCTCTGTCCTGGGGATTCTCCAGGCGAGAATACTGGACTGGGTAGCCATTCCCTTCTCCAGGGGATCTTCCCAACCCAGGGACCCAAACCCAGGGCTCCCGCATTGCCGGCGGATTCTGTAGCCACCATGGAAACCCTCCTAGAGGGAAAAAAATTTCCCGAACCAAAGAACAGAGAATGGTCCCCCCAGATGCCCCCGAGAGCGACTGCCTGCAGCTCTGTGGGCTGGCCTGCCTGGCAGCGGTCCTCTTTAGTTGACTGTGGACAGACTGACTCCTGTGGCTTCTGACCGTAGGGCCCCCCAGCATCCCAGGTGCTGCAGGGACTTTCCTGAAGGCAGGATGAAGGAGCAGGCTCCGTGATCTTGCTAGCTCAAAGCCTGGAGCTGGAGGGCAGCGGCGCGCAGGGATGGAGTGGGACTCATGTCCTTCCTGGAGGCTGCTGCTGCTCACTTGGACCACTGGCTTAGAGACGGTGCCACGTGCTGCGCGGAGGCTGTGTCCTCTGCAGCCCTCAGGAGGCCTGCGAGGCGCTGGCGCCCCCGCCCCCAGCTGAGCGCCTGGTGCTCAGGCTGCGTCCTCGCTCGGGACTGTGGGCACTGGCAGGGCTGGGTCTCGAGCCCGGGTCTGCCCGGCTCCTGCCGTGCCCTGTGGAGTGCCGGGCAGGGGCATCTGACAGCTGTGCCGCTCTGCCTCCTCCCGGACGACTTTGGAGACGGACGCTGTCCGATGAGGCTGGTGGCGGCATCTCAGACATCCCCACGGTGTCATTCTTACATAGACACCGTGTCAGGGGTGTGAGATTCATAGACAGGAATGGTCATGAAACTGGCAAGGAAGAGAGCTGAAGTTATGCCTGAAGAAAAGGAAGGGGAGGCGCGAGCGGGGAGAGGAGAGGCAGGTTTCTCCTGTTTGATATCTGCCTCGCTGGGGTGGCGTTACCTCTGGAGTTTGGCTCAGTCATCTAAGGATGAAGAGCTGACTTGAGAACATTGGCTCCCAGAATTCTGCCTGGGATGGTATGGCCCCTGGCTAAATGTCCCAGCTGGTCTCCTTCCAGAGCCAGAGAGATTTTACAGCCAAGCGAGGAGGAGCGGACTCACGCTGCTCACTAGCACAGGCCAAGAGGGCACATTTGACCTTCCCGACACAGTATAGGACTCCTGGGCAGAGTGTCCTTAACCTCTGAAGCACTGTCTCCTTGAGCTTCAGTACCTATTTGAAAATACCCTCTTCCATCCTTCCACTTAAAATATTAGCAGTATTTAGTGACATATTCTGTAGGGGGTTAGCTAAATCTTAACCTGGGGGATTGCAGACTGGCAGACATGCAGTGTGTGAGAGATTCACTGATAATCTTAATTACAAAATGGCTCATAATATTATGAATGGTTGTGAAGTATTTTTCATGGTGAGGAAGTAGAGGAATGCTTGTAGAGTTGATCGACCTAAGCAAACACAATAGGGAAAAATGTTGATTTTTTTTGGAACTGCTGGTTGAAAAAGAGGCTATTTTGAATACTGGCTATAAAAGTCATCTGGCCTTAAAAGCTCGGGTTGGAGGGACATCTGACTTCAAATAAAATCGAGGCTAAGATGTGTAGCTGATTCCACTAATGGGGAAAAGAATATCAGGTGGTTTGGGGGAAGTGAACACGGTGCACTTGTAACCAGGATTGCCGCTGTGCGGTCACTGAGTCCGGTCTGACTCTCTGCAACCCCATGGACAGGGACTGCAGCGCCAGGCCCCCCTGTCCTTCACCATCTCCCGGAGCTTGCTCACACCCTTGTCCCATCCAACCATCTCATCTTCTGTCATCCCCTTCTCCTCCTGCTTTCAGTCTTTCCCAGCGTCAAATAAGTCAGCTCTTCACAAGAGGTGGCCAAAGTATTAGAGCTTCAGCTTCCGCATCAGTCCTTCCAGTGAATATTCAGGGTTGATTTCCTTTAGAATGCTGCTGCTGCTGCTAAGTCACTTCAGTCGTGTCCGACTCTGTGTGACCCCATAGACGGCAGCCCACCAGGCTCCCCCATCCCTGGGATTCTCCAGGCAAGAACACCGGAGTGGGTTGCCATTTCCTTCTCCAATGCANCCCAGTCGTATCCCTGTCTCTTATACACATCTTTGTTGCTGCTGCTGCTGCTGCTAAGTCGCTTCAGTCATGTCTGACGCTGTGTGACCCCATAGATGGCAGCCCACCAGGCTCCCCCATCCCTGGGATTCTCCAGGCAAGAACACTGGAGTGGGTTGCCATTTCCTTCTCCAATGCATGAAAGTGAAAAGTGAAAGTGAAGTCGCTCAGTCTGTCCGACTGTTAGCGACCCCATGGACTGCAGCCCACCAGGCTCCTCCATCCATTGGATTTTCCAGGCAAGAGTACTGGGGTGGGGTGCCATTGCCTTCCCCGGTGAAGGTGCTACCTATGCCAAAATTATATTTAAAATTATAATTTATCATACAACTCTAGAAATAGAAGAGACCCTAGAGATGACTCAGTCTAGTCTCTTCATTTCATCTGTTTATTTTATTTTACATAATTTAATGATCAAGCATTTCCTTAAAAAGGAAGCACTATCTTCTGATTTCAAGCCAGGGGTCCTCCTATTCCAATATTAGTTCTCAGTGAAAACATCCATCAGTACGTTCCAAAAGTTCACTGCCATGCTAAGCAAAATGCCACGCCCTCACGCCCTAGAAAACAGAACTCCCTGTCTGTCCCCGTGACAAAGGCGTGAAGATACCGGGTTACGTGCACATACCTCTGTAAAGCTGAAGAAGAGGCCAATGCCACCGACAAACCTCAAAACCTCTCCCGCATGCCGTCCTATTATCGGAGCACAGGCTGAGCACACGTGGCTGCTTTTCACACAGCTCTGCACCAATTAAAAAAAAAATAAGGCGTGAAGATACCGGGTTACGTGCACATACCTCTGTAAAGCTGAAGAAGAGGCCAATGCCACCGACAAACCTCAAAACCTCTCCCGCATGCCGTCCTATTATCGGAGCACAGGCTGAGCACACGTGGCTGCTTTTCACACAGCTCTGCACCAATTAAAAAAAAAAAAGAACTTGTATTGAAAAGTACACTTATAATGAGCGAGTCTAAAGAAAAAACCCACCCACATGAAAATTAGTGCCTGGAATATCATATCCAATTAGAGACCATTCTTCTTTAGCAGTGTCCAAAATGGATTTAGGACAGGCAGAGGAGCCAGAGATCAAATTGCCAACATCCGCTGGCTCATCAAAAAAGCAAGAGAGTTCCAGAAAAACACCTATTTCTGCTTTACTGACTATGCCAAAGCTAATGTTGAGTTTTAAGCCACCTTTTTCACTCTCCTCTTTCACTTTCATCAAGAGGCTTTTTAGTTGCTCTTCACTTTCTGCCATTAAAATGGTATTATCTGCATATCCGAGGTTGTTGGTATTTCTCCAGGCAGTCTTGATTCCAGCTTGTGTTTCATCCAGCCTGGCATTTCTCACGATGTGCTCTGCATATAAAAGTTAGATAAGCAGGGTGATGGTACACAGCCTTGATGGTCCCCATTCCCGATTTTGAACGAGTCCATTGTTCCACGTCTGGTTCTGTTGCTTCTTGACCTGCATACAGATTTCTCAGGAGGCAGGTAAGGTGGCCTGGTATTTCCATCTCTAAGAATTTTCCACAATTTGTCGTGATCCACACAGTCAAAGGCTTTAGCAGAGTCAATAAAGCGGAAGTAGATGTTTTTCTGGAACTCCATTGCTTTTTCGGTGATATAGCAGGTGTTGGCAATGATCTCTGGTTCCTCTGCCTGTTTATATCCAGCTTGAGCATCTGGGACTTCTCGGTACACATACCATTGAAGCCTGGCTTGGAGAATTTTGAGCATCACTTTGCCCTTCTTTGAGATTGGAGTGAAAGCTGACCTTTTTCAGGCCTGTGCTGAGTTTTCCAAGTTTGCTGGCATATTGAGTGCAGCACTTTAACAGCATCATCTTTTAGGATTTGAAATAGCTCAACTGGAATTCCATCACCTCCAGTAGCTTTGTTTGAAGTGATGCTTCCTAAGGCCCATTTGACTTGAGACTCCAGGATGTCTGGCTGTAGGTGAGTGACCACATCATCGTGGTTATGCAGGTTGCTAAGACCGTTTTTGTACAGTTCTGTGTATTCCTGCCACCTCTTCCTAATGTCTTCTGCTTCTGTTAGGTGCGGACCATTTCTGTCCTGTTTTCTTTGCATGAAATGTTCCCGTGGTGTCTCCATTTTCTTGAAGAGATCTCTGGTCTTTCCCGCTCTGCTGTTCTCCTCTAGTTCTTGGCATTGATCACCTAAGAGGCTTTCTTGTCTCTCCCTGGTGTTCTCTGAAACTCTGCCTTTAGTTGGGTATATCTTTCCCTTCCTCCTTTGCCCTTCACTTTTCTTTTCCCAGCTATTCGTGAGGCTTCCTCAGACACCGTTTTCCCTCTTGTGTTTTCTCCTTGGGATGGTTTTGGTCCCTGCTTCCCTGTGCAGCATTGCAGGCCTCTGCCCACAGCTCCCGGGCCTCTGCCTGCAGCTCCCGGGCACTATGTCTGTTGGATCTAACCCCTTGAATCTATTTGTCAATTCCACTATATAATAATAAGGGGTTTGATTTAGGTCAGACCTGAGTGACCTGGTGTCTATCTCAAATTTCTTCAGGCAGTTCAGTTCAGTCGCTCAGTCGTGTCCGACTCTTTGTGACCCTGTGGACTGCAGCAGGCCAGGCTTCCCTGTCCTTCACCAGTTCTGGAGCTTGCTCAAACTCATCAAGTCAGTGATGCCATCCAACCATCTCATCCTCTGTCATCCCCTTCTCCTCCTGCCTTCAGTCTTCCCCAGCATCAGGGTCTTTTCTAGTGAGTCAGTTCTTTGCATCAGGTGGCCAAAGTATTGGACTTTCAGTTTCAGCATCAGTCCTTCCAATGAACATTCAGGGCTGATTTCCTTTAGGATGGACTAGTTGGATCTCCTTGCAGTCCAAGGGACTCTCAAGAGTCTTCTCCACCACCACAGTTGAAAAGCATCAATTCTTTGGTGCTCAGCTTTCTTTATAGTCCAGCTCTCACATCCATAGCTTTTACCAGATGGACCTTTGTTGCAAATTAATGTCTGCTTTTTAATATGCCGTCTAGGTTTGTCATAGCTTTTCTTCCTAGGAGCAAGCGTCTTTTAATTTCATGGCTGCAGTCACCATCTGCAGTGATTTTGGAGCCCAAGAAAACAAAGCCTCTCACTGTTTTCATTGTTTCCCCATCTATTTGCCATGAGGTGAGTCTTCAGCCAAGATTACCTTATTAAATAAATATCCTCTAGTTTGAATCAACTGCTTGTCATCCAGTCTGTTTCTAAATGGGATTGACATGAGGTTTATCTGGAGGGGTTTCTTTTTAAGTCCTCTTGCTAGGATGGATGCTTCTTTAAGTGTTGCAGTTATCCTCCGAATGCTGGCTCAGTTCTCCCCGGGGTAATCTTCTGCTATTTAAATGGTTGCCCGTTGTCGTTCAGTCACTAAGTCATGTCAGTCTTTGTGACCTGCCCCCACCCCACCCCCACCCCGTACTGCAACGCACCAGGCTTCCCTGTCCTTCACCATCTCCCAGAGTTTGCTCAGACATGTCCGTTGAGGCGATGGTGCCATCCACCCATCATCCTCCTGCCCTCAGTCTTCCCCAGTTGCTCATTATCACCGTAAAATATCCCTTGGTATGTTCATTGAAGACATCAGTTCTCAAACTGTTTGATCTAAGTAATCCTTGACATTCTGTTCCTTCACCATCTCCCAGAGTTTGCTCAGACATGTCCGTTGAGGCGATGGTGCCATCCACCCATCATCCTCCTGCCCTCAGTCTTCCCCAGTTGCTCATTATCACCGTAAAATATCCCTTGGTATGTTCATTGAAGACATCAGTTCTCAAACTGTTTGATCTAAGTAATCCTTGACATTCTGAAAATTTCTTCTGGACCCTAAAGAGCTTTCATTCATAAGTATTATTACATATTACTGAAAAGTCTTGAAACTATCTGCTTAGTAATTCATTCAGAATAGCAGTAGCCCATCACATGTTCACATGAACCACGTACTTGAGTGGAAAAGAGCTGTATACTTTCAGAGCCAAAAGTGAAGTGAAAGCAGCCGTCGGCGTGTGGCGTAGAGGGAAGAGCGGCTTGTCCTGCGTCAGCTCCGCTCGTGTGTGCCTCCTGCCTCCTGCGACACACTGTTCTAATGAATGTATATGAGGGAAATCTGGGCTCACACGGGTGTCTGTCTGGAAGAGGGGGAAGTGTTCTAATATTCTGTTCAGACAGTTCTGGGTGTTCTTGGTGCTGTACTGAAATGCCAACAAGAGTAGCTTCTTAAACACTAGTCACAGCGTGGAATCTGAAACCGAATCAGTGGAGTTTCCTTACTTTGTGATGTTAAAGTCCAACATCTAACCTGTGTTTTCAGTGGGTTTTTTACCTTGCGTGGTTTTCTCACACGTGAATTTGCTTTTGTGGAAAGTATGGGTTCATTGAGTTACACCGATCTTCCAGATGTTAGTATGTTTTTCCATTTACAGTATTAAAAAAATCACCTTCTTTGATAATCCCACTGGTCACATTGGAAAACTGAATATTAAGCTGTCGAGCTCTTGGTAGTGGATATTTTTTTCAGAATTCTGATTTTAACTGGGTGGCCACGCTTTGTCATTGGCGAGAAGAGCTGGGCTTCTTTCCCTTTGAACTGACGGGCTCACTTTTCACCTTCGCGCCTTGGTTGTCATGGTTTATCTGCTGGTTCTCCTGAGTAAAGTAGCATCTGTGAGGAAAGCTGCCTGTGCCTCTTGCAGCCCCGGCAGACACACAGGGGCTTTGTCCTCAGTCGGCGCTGAGCTCGGGACGTGGAGAAGGGCTTCGTGCGTGTTTGCCGTTGGGTCAGAGAGCGCTAAGGAAACTTAGCCTGTGATTGAGGGTTGGTCATATTAATAGTTTCTACGGCTTCTTCAGGGTCATTACTGAGGGAAGCCGGCCTCTCGGTGCTTGTCTCGCCCTCGGAGGCTCCCCGGCTCTCCCCATGGGGCTGTGTGTCTGAGTGCCGGCGTCAGCCAGTGAGAGGGGCAAGTCAGATATGCTACAAAAGTCAGCTTGACCTGGAAAGTTGTTCTCAGCTAAAGTTTTAACATTTTTTCTTTTGCAAAGGAGGGCTAAGAGACAAGTTTTAAAAAGGAATCTCACTTGTCTCTGAGCCCTGAAGCGTCTCTGCTGTCTGGGTCCGCTGAAGCCTTGACGGTGGTCGCCTCTGTCTACGTGGCCTTCACCGCTCTTGTCCTCTGGCTGTGCTCAGGTGGCCTGTGGGCCCTGTGGCTTTCCTTGCTGGCTTTGAGTGGGCTTGCAGCCTTTGTTCGGGAAGCCTCCCTGCCTTCCTGACTGTTGCGCAGACACGCTTGCCTTGCTGTCTGCAGCTGCTCAGAGGAACGTGGAGAGGAGCACACGGCTTCTGTTTGAGGGCTCACTGCACCCTCTCGCCAGAGCAGAGATGGTTCAGCAGCCCTGGAACCTAAACTGCAGCTTCCCGCTGCTGCTGCTGCTGCTGCTGTGTCGCTTCAGGCGTGTCCAGCTCTGTGCGGCCCCACAGACGGCAGCCCACAAGGCTCCCCCGTCCCTGGGACTCTCCAGGCAAGAACACTGGAGTGGGTTGCCGTGTCCTTCTCCAATGCATGAAAGAGAAAGTGGAAGTGAAGTCGCTCAGTCTGTCCGACTGTTAGTGACCCCATGGACTGCAGCCCACCAGGCTCCTCCGTCCATTGGATTTTCCAGGCAAGAGTACTGGGGTGGGGTGCCATTGCCTTCCCCAGCTTCCCACTGAGAAGGGTGTATTTGCGTCTGTAAGATTCATAGGCTTAGAGTCAGTGGTTCCTGACATCTCTCTTGGATAACGTGATGAAACAGCACTTCAGCGATCATGCTCCTTGGTTAGTTCAGTGATACGGTCAGTTACCGTCATGCTGCTTTCACAGCTGCTCTTTGAGGCAGGGAGGGAGTTCGGGGGTTTGCCTAAGATCCCAGCGCTGAGCGGCTCCCCACACACCCTTCAGGACGCAGGGGCTGACCCGCCTTGTTCCCGACTCCGCCGCGCCGCCAGAGCCGGGGCAGCGTCCCCACACGCGCTTGCTGAGCCAGTGATGGGCTTTTCTTTGCAGGCCTGCATTGACGAGAACCTGGATGTGGTGAAGTTTCTGGTGGAGAACGGAGCCAGCGTCAACCAGCAGGACAACGAGGGCTGGACGCCCCTGCACGCAGCAGCGTCCTGTGGCTACCTCAACATAGCAGAGTGAGTGGCCGGCGGCGCGCGCCACACGTGCCCTTCAGCCCCACACAGCCGTGACCGCGCTTTGCTGCAGTTCATAAAAGCGGGCGGCTGCACTGGTTGAAGGAAGAACTGATACCTGTGTTTTGCACAGTTGCTTAATCTGCAGCTTCTTAGCTGAGAGTTTGTGTTTGCTCCTGTTTGTGGCTGGTGCGCACTTGTCGGGACGCGCGGGGGTGGCTTCTGCTGGCCGCACTGTCGGCTGTTTCTAGCGGCTGTAGCTGGACACGCACGGGGGCAGACCTGGGGAATCTCTCCACACCCTCTGTAGAAGAACCCCACCCACAGGGTCTGGGCTGGAAGGGGTGCTGAGTGAGTGTCTGCTGAGTGAAGGCGTGGCCAGGGAGATAAGGAAGTCACATGTGTTCTAGATGAGAGTAACTGTGGATTGCTAAGGTAAGTTCTCTGCATAAAGCCGTGGTCTCCTGTGGTCCTTTGAAAGTCAGATGAGGTGTTTCGCGGCCCCTTTCCGCAGGGCTGGAGCCCAGTATAGCCCTCCTGTTGCACAGCAGGGCGAGTTCTGTCGGCAGCTCTGCAGAGGCCTGGGAGCAGCCCCACACAAGCTTCCCCGGGTCCCGCGGGAGGGTGCCGGGTGCAGGGAGTTAGAGGTGGCGCGCTGAGGAGCAGGCGCCCGCAGCAGAGCTCCCCTCCCGGGCGGCCCCTCAGCCCACCTCTGCCGAGAACCGTGAACAGAGCCTGCTCGTCCCTTCTCACTCGTGTTTGACTGTTTGTTCGGGCAGCCTGTTTGTGATTCTGAACTCCTGAATCTCATTCCATCCAGGGTTCTGCTTTTCCCCGAGAAGGTGACAGGCGGAGCTCAGCCTGGCGTTGTGCTGGCCTAATCCTAGGGGTCTGTCTTCCACCTCTTAAAGTGGAGCTGAGACAGACAGTGACTGTGATCGCTTTGTTACCGTGGTTTCTTTACCCTGGCTTGTGGATGAACATGGCTCCTTTGGAAATAAGTTCAAACTTTAAGTCTCTGTTGCTGAAACAAACGCTACCTTGAGTGAAGTGGACTGGTGAGAGCCAGTGTCTCCTCAGGCACAGATGGCCAGTCAGATGTGTGCAGGCCTGCCCGGAGGCACGAGCTGGACCAGCCCTCCTGGGGCTGCTGCTGGCTGTCCTCACCCTCCCCGTGTGTCCCCATGCAGGCCCGCAGAGCCTACCCTCGCTGCAGAGACCCCCCCCCCCCGCCCGCAGAGCCCCCCAGAGCCCTCCACCCCCTGCCCGCAGAGCCCCCTGCCTTTCAGGGCCTCGACCGCAGGGCCTGTGAGCGGTGTTTCAGAGCTTAGTGCCTGGTCGTTCCCTCATTTTTCTTTTTGTATCTTAAAATTACATAAAAATACATATCTTAAAAATACATATCTTTTGTATCTTAAAAATATAAAACTATACTCTCATTCCCAGAATCTTGAGAAAGTCTGAATTTCAAGCAAGTGGAAATGAAGAACAGCCAGACTCGCTTTCTAGGGAAGACTCAGTGCATTCTAGTGTGATGACCTTTTTTAGTCTCATATTTCAACTCTGTGTGACATATTTTTAAAAAGAGATTTAGGGGCTATTGTTCCTCTTGGAGTTCAGGCCTATTGCTAGTTGGCTGAGTATCGTACCTTCCTGTTACCACTAAGTGTCCAACTTAGAAGCGGCAGATTGACCCAAATGACAGCGTTTAGTTTGCTTTTATTGTTTACATTAGTGGGGCTGATTTATTCTGAGTTTCTGAGCACATCTCGTTTTCTTTGTTTGCCCCTTAGGATAGTAGCAGAAAGGCCTCACGTTGGCGGTGACGTAACAGGGACCCCGAGGCTTCACTTTCTCTCTCCTTCTCCTTCTTCTCTGGCCGAGCTGTGCGTGGCTTGTGGGACCTGAGCCCCTGACCGGGGACATGGCCTGGGCCCTGGCTGTGAGAGCTCCGCGTCCTAATGGCTGGGCCTCTGGGGATTCCCAAGAGCGGCTTTATTTTCTGATGGACGTGTTTACGGAGCTAAGAGGCATTTCTGAGCCTCAGGGTAACTGTAAAGACCCTCAGGATCACAGTAAATATCACTTCATAGAGACTTCTGTGGTGGTCCACTGTTTAAGGTTCTGTACTACCACTGCAAAGGGCGTGGGTTCCGTCCCTGGCAGAGGAATAAAGATCCCTCATGCTGCACGGTGTGGTCAGAACAGAAAGAAGACTTCATGGGTTGATATTTGTTCAGGTAAATGTGAACTTGCAGAGGCTCCGCCCCCACCAGCCTGCCCCCAGGATAAGGATGGCCTGGGTCAGTGTCTCACTTGGCATGCATCCCTCTGATTCGGGGAGACCCAGGTCATTTATGGATAGGAGTCATCTCCATCGGGGTCCGAGAACTTCTCAGGAAAGGGAAAAGCAGGGCCTTTATGCCCGAGGGACATTGCCGCTGACCCAGTAAAGAATGAAGAAGGTATCAGAGTGGAGCGGTTCCACGCTGGGTTTATTTCACGCCGTGTTTGTGGGTTGCTAAGAGAGAGCGCACGTCGGACGTCACAGCGGTGATGGCCGTGAGGAGGACACAGCTGTTGTCTGGAGCCGCAGTCAGCTGGGGGGTGGGCGTCGACATCCCTGCGTGTCGCCGAGGCCCAGACTCAGTGCCGGAGGCGGAGTCCAAGGAAGAAGAGGGAAGGTTCAGTTGTCAGAACATGCAAAGGCCTCTTAAAGGGGCTTTGAAAGACATGGAAAGTT
>SJYX01021550.1:169910-183203 GCA_006410675.1 Oreotragus oreotragus | reverse complement strand
CGGAGGGCGGCTCCTCGCTGAGCCCACCACGCGTGGCACTGGCGGAGGGCGGCTCCTCGCTGAGCCCACCACGCGTGGCACTGGCGGAGGGCGGCTCCTCGCTGAGCCCACCACGCGTGGCACTGGCGTGTGGGACCTTGTGTTGTCACCGTGATTGTTCTGCGTCTTAGCTCTTCTTTTGCTAATTGCCAGGAAGCAAGGTCTGTCTTGTACTTCCTCGGGCTTTTCCTGCCCAGCCCCCAGGGTGGGTTCAACCTGTGCTTGCTGATGAACTGCATGTGTGACGCGTAGTGAGGAGAAGTGTCAAGACAGAATCTCACTTGAGCCTATTTTCTTGTAAGAGGCAGGGGTGGCCGGAGGTTTCATCGTGGTTGGAATCTAAGCCTTCCATGGCCCTGGTGATCTGTGTGATGATGGGTAAATCTTTTGTGTCAGTACAGACTCCCATGAGGGTTTCCTAACGCCCCTGTTGCTTCTGTCTTTCACCCCAGATGGCGGGCCGNCTATTTTCTTGTAAGAGGCAGGGGTGGCCGGAGGTTTCATCGTGGTTGGAATCTAGGCCTTCCATGGCCCTGGTGATCTGTGTGATGATAGGTAAATCTTTTGTGTCAGTACAGACTCCCATGAGGGTTTCCTAACGCCCCTGTTGCTTCTGTCTTTCACCCCAGATGGTGGGCCGGGCGCCGTCCCCAGCCGTCCCAGCTCTGACTGCAGGAGCAGCGTCGCGGAGCGGAGCCCCGCAGCCGCAGCCCCGCAGAGCGCTGTCCCCGCCTCTTCAGCCAGGAGAGTGAGTGTGCGGTTGCGCTGGGCGTGCCCCCGTTGCGGTAGCAGGCAGGCATAGAGCCCTTAGAGGTCCACTGGGCCTGCCTTCTTGCTTGAGTCCAGCTGACTCACAGCGCTGCGTTCAGTTGCACAGCAAGGTGATTGTTACACGTTCATTTTTTTCCCAGATTTTTTCTGTTATAGATTATTACAAAGCATTGAGCAGCAGGCGCCGGTGTTACACAGCAGGTTCTTGTTGTTTTATATACTTGCGTTGTTGAGTTGCTGAGTTGAGTCTGACTGCAACCCCCATGGACTGCAGCCCGCCAGGCTCCTCTGTCCATGGGATTCCCAGGCAAGAACACTGGACCGGGTTGCCATGTCCTTCTGCAGTTTTATATGTAGTGGTGTATATACGTTAATCCCAAATTCTCCGTTCACCCCTCGCCCCCTGCTCCTGTGGTGACCGTNATTATTACAAAGCATTGAGCAGCAGGCGCCGGTGTTACACAGCAGGTTCTTGTTGTTTTATATACTTGCGTTGTTGAGTTGCTGAGTTGAGTCTGACTGCAACCCCCATGGACTGCAGCCCGCCAGGCTCCTCTGTCCATGGGATTCCCAGGCAAGAACACTGGACCGGGTTGCCATGTCCTTCTGCAGTTTTATATGTAGTGGTGTATATACGTTAATCCCAAATTCTCCGTTCACCCCTCGCCCCCTGCTCCTGTGGTGACTGTTAGTTTATACCTTAATCCCAAATTCTCCGTTTACCCCTCGCCCCCTGCTCCTGTGGTGACCGTGAGTTTATACATTAATCCCAAATTCCTTGTTCATCCCCGCCCCCCTTCTCTTGTGGTAACCGTGAGTTTATACGTTAATCCCAAATTCTCTGTTCATCCCTCGCCCCCTGCTCCTGTGGTGACCGTTAGTTTATACCTTAATCCCAAATTCTTCTTTCACCCCTCGCCCCCCCGTCCTCTTGTGGTAACCGTGAGTTTATATGTTAATCCCATATTCTCCGTTCACCCCTCGCCCCCTTCTCCTGTGGTAACCGTGAGTTTATTTTCTGTCTGTGAGTCTGTTTTGTAAAATCGATTTTTTTTTCGATTCTGCACACAAGTGGTGTCGGGGTGCGCGTCTCTCTCTGACTGCACGCAGTCTGATCATCTCTCAGTCCGGCGGTGTCGCCACGGATGGCGTTGGTCCATCCCTATCTGTGGCTCTGCCGTGGCTGAGTGTTCATTGCATCACGTGCTGCGCCTCCCACACTCCCCACCACGGTGTGCTCAGGCTGCCGTGACAGAGGCAGAGACAGGGTGGCTTGCACGTCGAGGCCCGTGCCCACCGTCCGGAGGCGGGCAGGTTCCGTCCACGTGAGGGCTCTTCTCATGGCGCTCAGATGACCCCTTGGTCTCCAGATGCCGTCACCTGGGTGTCCGGGCGTCGGGATGTGGGTCTGGGTGGTGGACGCAAGCAGGGTGTCCGTGACTTGCCCACAGTGTGTTCTGAAGGACTTGTGGCCGCTGCGTGTGGGTGGCCAGGCTCCAGTTGAGGGCTCTTCTCATGGCGCTCAGATGACCCCTTGGTCTCCAGATGCCGTCACCTGGGTGTCCGGGCGTCGGGATGTGGGTCTGGGTGGTGGACGCAAGCAGGGTGTCCGTGACTTGCCCACAGTGTGTTCTGAAGGACTTGTGGCCGCTGCGTGTGGGTGGCCAGGCTCCAGCGCCAGCAGCCTGGGGCCAGGGGAGTGCTGCTGTGGCCTGTCGTCCCCGAGTCTGAGATTGGGGCACACGGGTCATGGTCTGAGGCCGGGGCGCAGCCTGGGTGCTGCGACGAGCTCGCGTGTCTTCACTCTCCCCCTGTGAGTGAGGTCTGTGCAGCTGCGGGCGGGAGTCTTCACTCTCCCCCCGTGAGTGAGGTCTGTGCAGCTGCGGGCGGGAGTCTTCACTCTCCCCCCGTGAGTGAGGTCTGGGCGGGAGGGCAGAGCTCGAGTGGCTGAGGGCCGGTGGCCTTGGCCTCGTCAGCCTGAGGCTCGCCACAGGGGAGCCGGCCTGCACTGCAGCAGGCGCTCCCTCGCTCGCTGGCCCCTCGGCGCCTCCCGCGTGCGCGGCGGGGCTCCGGTGTCCTCGTGGGGACCAGGAGGCAGAGGCTCGGCCACTCCGTGTTCCCGGGCGCTGCCGTGAGCCGTTGGGCGGCACCAGGAGGACGTGGTTCTCACTCCGTCGTGAGGAGTGTGGCCGGATCACCCGCTCTTTAGGAGGAAAAGCCACCAACACACACCCATGCCGCTTTGCTCAGAAGATGCCGGGGGGAGTCCGGGCGGCTCCTAAAGAGCCCACAGGGGGCTTCTGCAGAGCCCCTCGGAGGGGTCGTGCGTGGAAGAGCAGCTCTCAGCACGGCATGAGGCTTCTGCTGCGTTCCCACTGTGCCAGCAGCAGAGCTGGCCTAGTTCTGGAGCAAGAGCGGTGCCGGCAGGGCCCCCGCGGCCAGGGAGGTGTGGGGGGCCGGTGGTCCCTAGGCCAGCCGCGCTTCAGCCTGTCCTCGGCTGACTCCGGTCTGTGATGTGTTCTGTGGTTTGTGGAAATGAGATGCTTAAGGACAACGTAAGCTTTCCGTGAACCTTTCTTTTCTCACATTAACATTACTTTTTAATGAAATGATGGTAATGAAAATGGTAATTCATTTTTGAAAGCTGTTGGCAGAATTTAAAACCTGGCAACCGTATAACTTCTACCATTTTTTTCTTTTTGATTTTGCTGCTTCTTGAAATCTGAAATGCTTAGAACTGCCGCCTGTGTCAGAGAAGCTGTTTTCTTGAAATAAGCAGCTCGAGTTTGGGTGGAGAGGCTGCAGTCTGTGTCAGGGTGGCCTTAAGTCAGCCGGGCCGTGGCCTGCCTGTGCTCCCCAGGGTCCACGTGTTGCAGAAGGGTCAGCTCCCGGCCAGGTTCACAGGTGGGAGGGGGGAGGCGTGGAGGGGGCGGGCTGCTGTCCCCCGGCCCCATGTCAGCACTCCCCCTGCTGGTGGGTCCTCTGTCGGGTGGGCGCCCTGTGAGGACTGGGGGCTGCTGGGGGGATGCCCGGGGCGCCCGGCCTGCTCTGGGCCCCCTGCTCTCCTCACGTTGCCCTCACCACTCGGCCACGGGTGGGAGGAGCTGTCGAGACCTCACCTCTGGTGCCCCTTCCCTTGTAGCCCTCCAGCCTCTTCAGCAAGCCGGAAGAGACCAGGGACGAGTCTCCGTGTTCGTGGAGGCTGGGCCTCAGGAAGACCGGCAGCCAGAACGTGCTGAGCGAGGTCACAGGGGCCAGCGAGGCCCTGCGGGACTGGGGGGCGTCTGTCCGCCGCTCTGCCTCCAGCCCCCGCATCTCTACCCTGACGGAGAACAGAGAAAAGGTGTGGGTCTCTGGGTGGCAGCTTGGCCTCGGGGACGGACAGGCAGCGTCTAGTGCCTGATCTGGGCCTTTAAGAGGAGGCAGGCGTGTTATCATCAGGTAGCTGTTCACTTGCGTGCCCAAGAAGGAAAACCCTTTTCCTTTTGGCCCACTCCAGGACTATTGCCTGGAAAATCCCATGGACAGAATAGCCTAGTAGGCTACAGTCCATGGGGTCGCAAGGAGTCGGACACGACTGAGCGACTTCACTTCACTTCACTTCTGTTCATCCTTCCCTTCCGTCCTCGCCTAGGGCAGAAGCGTGACAGCGTGCCGGCTGGGATATGGCCTGAAACGCTCTCTGAGCCAGCACCAGCGGCTCGTTGTCTTGGTGTTCAGAAGCAGAGCTCCTTAGCTGGGCTTTCACGCCTAGTGAAGCTCGGCAAGCTGAGCACTTAGAAAGCGAGCTTCCGCGTGCGCCTCCCTGACTGACGGGTGTCCCAGGGCCGAGCTCTCACCCGCTGCTCACTGGGAGCCGCGTGTTCTGGTCTCGAGATGGTCCGGGTTTCACGGGGCGTGCTGGCGGCTTGCCTGAGCAGCCGGGTCTCCTCCGAACGCAGCCCCCTCACTCGGCCCTGTGTTTCTGGAGACGCTCGGGCCAGGGTGTCGGCACGCCTGTTGCGCCTGTGGCTGCCTTTCAAGGCAGAGAACGTCAGGGCACAGCTTGTCCCGGGCTTTTCAGAGGTTGGGTGTGCGCCCTACTGTGAGCGAAGGGGCTGCTTCTCCTGGACGCTTGTCCTGTCCATCCCCACTCCCACTCCCGCTCTGCTTGCTTGGAGTGACCTGCCCTGGGCTGACTCGCCAGCCTTTCTAAACGAGGAGCAAAGTGACCGCTCCTTCCAGAAGCTCCAGACCCTGGGAGCGAGGCCTTGGTCCCCAGTGAGGCGGGCTGGCCCTGAAGTGGTGAACGGGTAGACAGAGATTCTGAGCCGTCCTCCGTCTGCACAGGGGGCAGGGGAGTCCGCAGACAGGCGCCGGGAGGGCGTCCCGTGTGCCCCTCTGCCGCGCTTCCGGTGCGGCAGGAGGCAGAGGCCTCAGCGCAGCCCTGCCTGTTGCCTCCGCAGAGAGTCGGCTGCTAACCTGGTCCGCAGTGGCTCCCAGCCCCGGCAGCCCTGGAGGGACACAGCCAAGGGGAGCGAGACCCCGCAGACAGCCGCTCCCTCGACCTACGTGTCGACCTTCTTGAAAAGGTACCCGCCCCCTCATTCTGGCTGTGGACAGATGGGCAGTGACTGCATCCAATTACCGTCACAAAAGTGAATCAAATAATAAATTGCTTTTAGATTTCTTGGGATTAACATCTTAAGTAATTTTAAATTAAAATTAATTTCTTTTCCTAACTGAATTAGAGTAAGCTAATTCCAACTTCTCCCCACAGACAGATCTGAATACATGCTCCACCCTTTCAGTCCTGTGCAGTCTGCAGCCACTTTTGTCTCCCAGCAGTCTCTGAGCAGGACTGAGCTTAAGCCCCGTCCTCGTCTCCAGTGTCACCTGGGGAGCGGGGAGGCAGGGGGGGCCCAGCGGGTGTGAGGGGAGACGGGGACAGGTTTACTTTCAGAGTCTTGCACTGAAGCCTGAGGCAGGGGGGCCCAGCGGGTGTGAGGGGAGATGGGGACAGTTCTTAATTTAAGTCTTGCACTGAAGCCTGTTCATTCAGGGACTTGAGTTGTTGTTTTTCTTTATGACTTTAATGGCCCTCAGATCCATCAAGATGTGAAAGTCGCGAGTGAGGTGCAGAGAAGGTGCCCGGGCGCCCTGCCCCTTTCTCACCTGTCTGCCCCTTTCTGCAGTCACTTTCTTTGCCATGTACCAGCCAGCAAGCAGCGCGCCTTTGCCAGAGCCCTGAAGCTGTAAGACACAATTAATATTTCAGTTTAAACTTTGCTGCTCATGTGGAAGAGTCTGACTCTCGGGGCTTCTTCTGAATTCTCTCTTCACTCCCGCTGTCTTAACCCCTCCACCTGCCTCTTCATGCCACAGTCTTCATCATCAGGCGTTTTGGTGGTTGGTTGGCTGCCCTAGATACAGGCTTTGGCCACAGACTATTTGGGTTAAAAATGGTTTTCATTTGATTGGAAGGATCTTATTAACCAATTAACATCAGAACGTGGGCACCGTTCGGAAATCAGAGACCCACTGTTGCCTTTTGAAACTTCAGCTCTGCCGATGTGTCCTGTCAGAGGAGGCTCAGCTTGGACAGTGCGCCCGTCCAGTTCAGGGGTGCACCGGGGGCTTGTGCCGCCGCCTCCGTGCCTCTGGCTTTACTGGGGCTGTGGCCTGCTTGTCTTCAGGGCCAAGGCCTTAGTCTGAGTCGATGCTTTCCTGCTTCTTACAGTTGGATCCAAGGCTAAGAAGAGTTTTCAAGGAGAATGGCGTCCTAGCCCAAGGGGAGATGAGGCTGTGGTCGCTGTTCCGGCCTGCTGGGGCACTGTGGCAGGCTGGGGCTTCCGCGTCCACGTCTCAGCGGACGCGTGGGGGGAGTGGCATTTGGAGGCAGGTGCCGTCTGCACAGTCTTGGTGAGGGGTGGGTCCGCCTCTCTGTAGGGCAGGAGCGCGCTTCCTTGTGCGAGCGAGTCTGAGAGAGCAAATCTTATTTTATGATCTTTCAAAAGTGAAGAATCATACACAGTCGCTATTTCAGACAGAAAGCGCGAGTAGGTATTTGTCATTCTTGGACTATGCCAACTCTGAGAAGCTTCCCATTTTCCTTTCTAGGCATAAATTCCTTTTGTACAGCCCAGTAAAATGTGTCTTTTGCCCAAGAAGTCTTCCTGACCATTTTTGCTCACACCCCCAGGTTGCTGTTATGGTCAAGTTTTTAAATAAATTCAGACTCACATGATTGCCTGCCACAGTTGGGTTGGTGGTTGCATGTCTCGGTGGAGCAGAGAAGCTGGGCTTCGCCGCCCCCTGGGTGCTGCTGCGTAGACGTGGACCCCTGACCCCTCGGTGCCCTGGCCTCTGGCCTCGCTNAGGCGCCGGGAGGGCGTCCCGTGTGCCCCTCTGCCGCGCTTCCGGTGCGGCAGGAGGCAGAGGCCTCAGCGCAGCCCTGCCTGTTGCCTCCGCAGAGAGTCGGCTGCTAACCTGGTCCGCAGTGGCTCCCAGCCCCGGCAGCCCTGGAGGGACACAGCCAAGGGGAGCGAGACCCCGCAGACAGCCGCTCCCTCGACCTACGTGTCGACCTTCTTGAAAAGGTACCCGCCCCCTCATTCTGGCTATGGACAGATGGGCAGTGACTGCATCCAATTACCGTCACAAAAGTGAATCAAATAATAAATTGCTTTTAGATTTCTTGGGATTAACATCTTAAGTAATTTTAAATTAAAATTAATTTCTTTTCCTAACTGAATTAGAGTAAGCTAATTCCAACTTCTCCCCACAGACAGATCTGAATACATGCTCCACCCTTTCAGTCCTGTGCAGTCTGCAGCCACTTTTGTCTCCCAGCAGTCTCTGAGCAGGACTGAGCTTAAGCCCCGTCCTCGTCTCCAGTGTCACCTGGGGAGCGGGGAGGCAGGGGGGGCCCAGCGGGTGTGAGGGGAGACGGGGACAGGTTTAATTTCAGAGTCTTGCACTGAAGCCTGAGGCAGGGGGGCCCAGCGGGTGTGAGGGGAGATGGGGACAGTTCTTAATTTAAGTCTTGCACTGAAGCCTGTTCATTCAGGGACTTGAGTTGTTGTTTTTCTTTATGACTTTAATGGCCCTCAGATCCATCAAGATGTGAAAGTCGCGAGTGAGGTGCAGAGAAGGTGCCCGGGCGCCCTGCCCCTTTCTCACCTGTCTGCCCCTTTCTGCAGTCACTTTCTTTGCCATGTACCAGCCAGCAAGCAGCGCGCCTTTGCCAGAGCCCTGAAGCTGTAAGACACAATTAATATTTCAGTTTAAACTTTGCTGCTCATGTGGAAGAGTCTGACTCTCGGGGCTTCTTCTGAATTCTCTCTTCACTCCCGCTGTCTTAACCCCTCCACCTGCCTCTTCATGCCACAGTCTTCATCATCGGGCGTTTTGGTGGTTGGTTGGCTGCCCTAGATACAGGCTTTGGCCACAGACTATTTGGGTTAAAAATGGTTTTCATTTGATTGGAAGGATCTTATTAACCAATTAACATCAGAACGTGGGCACCGTTCGGAAATCAGAGACCCACTGTTGCCTTTTGAAACTTCAGCTCTGCCGATGTGTCCTGTCAGAGGAGGCTCAGCTTGGACAGTGCGCCCGTCCAGTTCAGGGGTGCACCGGGGGCTTGTGCCGCCGCCTCCGTGCCTCTGGCTTTACTGGGGCTGTGGCCTGCTTGTCTTCAGGGCCAAGGCCTTAGTCTGAGTCGATGCTTTCCTGCTTCTTACGGTTGGATCCAAGGCTAAGAAGCGTTTTCAAGGAGAATGGCGTCCTAGCCCAAGGGGAGATGAGGCTGTGGTCGCTGTTCCGGCCTGCTGGGGCACTGTGGCAGGCTGGGGCTTCCGCGTCCACGTCTCAGCGGACGCGTGGGGGGAGTGGCATTTGGAGGCAGGTGCCGTCTGCACAGTCTTGGTGAGGGGTGGGTCCGCCTCTCTGTAGGGCAGGAGCGCGCTTCCTTGTGCGAGCGAGTCTGAGAGAGCAAATCTTATTTTATGATCTTTCAAAAGTGAAGAATCATACACAGTCGCTATTTCAGACAGAAAGCGCGAGTAGGTATTTGTCATTCTTGGACTCTGCCAACTCTGAGAAGCTTCCCATTTTCCTTTCTAGGCATAAATTCCTTTTGTACAGCCCAGTAAAATGTGTCTTTTGCCCAAGAAGTCTTCCTGACCATTTTTGCTCACACCCCCAGGTTGCTGTTATGGTCAAGTTTTTAAATAAATTCAGACTCACATGATTGCCTGCCACAGTTGGGTTGGTGGTTGCATGTCTCGGTGGAGCAGAGAAGCTGGGCTTCGCCGCCCCCTGGGTGCTGCTGCGTAGACGTGGACCCCTGACCCCTCGGTGCCCTGGCCTCTGGCCTCGCTCTGCTCTGCTCTCCGTGCTGAGTCTCTGCTCCAGAGCGTCTCCGAGCTTTTGCAGCGGCGCTTCTGTCTCCGGGAGGCCTCTGGGCTCGCGTGACGTTCCATCTTGGGGGTTGTCGGAGCTTTTTCCTAACGAAACGGCTGTTTCCGGTCTCCCCGCTCAGGCCCACCGCGTCCACGCGTTCTGCTTCCTCCTGTCGCACCTCCCCTCCTGTCCTCGCCTCCGCCCAACTTGCGTGACGCGCCCAGCTGGGTGGGGAGGTGGCGCGGCGGGTGGTGAGCCGCGTGTCCTGAAGGAAGTGGCCGTGTGCCCAGCTGGGCGGGGAGGTGGCGCAGCGGGTGGTGAGCCGCGTGTCCTGGAGGAAGTGGCCGTGTGCCGTTTTGCAGTATGTCCTGTGCTGGGCATGGTGGCCCCTCTGTCTCCACCTTTCAGCCCATCGCAGCCCCCCCCCCACTGCCTCCCTCCGTGGGGCACGCTGCTGGTCTGTGCACCACGGCAGGTAAGCACCGGGCCGCCAGTAGGCCCGCAGGTGCGACGTGGTGAGCTCGGCCTGAGGTGCTGCTGTCGGCGTGGGTGCAGCAGCCGCCCGAGGTCGCCTGTCCTCTTAAGTGGAGGGCCGCTCGGGCTTCAGCCTAGTACGACTGCTGTCACTCCTCAGCAGCCCTGCAGCCGGGACCACGAGTCCAGGCTCAGACTGTGTGGTAGATCGGAGGTCACAGACATCCCATCTTTCGCTTACGGTTTCTGTGGTGCCCAGTCGGACTCTTCTGAGTCTCTTCCTGGAGAACGGCGTCCAGACCCCGCTGTGCGGGGGGCTCGGTCCTGCTCCGGAAGCGCTCGGGCCGCGGGGGAGGCCGTGGCACTGGTGGTCTCTTCCTGGCCGTGTCTTCCTGGCGTCTGGTCCGTCCGAGCACCGTGTGACGCGGCGCGGAGCCTCCACTGCAGCCGCAGCTGGTGTGACTGTGGTCAGAGCCCTTCCCCAGGTGCGGCCTCGCGCCGAACAGTGTGACATCAGCACCGGGTCCACAACACGCACGGTGCACCCGGCACTAGTGACTCCAGGGTGATGAGCCTCATTTTCCCTCTCAGTCCGTCCGGTTCCGAGACAGGGCCGGCGTGTGGCTCCAGTCCCAGTGGTCAGAGCGTGGCTTCCATTTCCAGAGTAGCTGCCAGACCCCTCGCCATCACGGCTGCACTCTAGGCCATTCGAGGGAGGAGGAGACGGGCGGTGGCCAAGAGGGAACGCCTCTGAACTGACTTTCCTCCAAAGCACTAGCCTCCTGCTTATGCCTCGCTGGCTCCCGCCAGCAGCCGGGGAGACTTTGACGTGTGTGGATTCTTAACCGGGCACATGGCTGCCCTGAGCCACAGGGGCCTGGAGTGAGGAGCGTGGATGTGGGTGTGTCCTGTTTGGTTCTGAGGAGCCCCCCAGCATGTGAGCGGCAGCCTCACTTTATAGATGAGGAAACTGAGGCCGAGAGCGCAGCCATCTGCCCGAGGTCACGAGGCCGGAAGGAGCAGAGGCGGGCTGAGCCTGGGTCTGTGCGTTTCGGGGCCCTTCTCTTTTTCGCTTTTTTGTTTCCACTGAGTCTGTCTTTTATTCTGGGTGCTGTACTACGTGTTCCACAAAGCAGAGCAAAACAAAGCAGAGTGAAGTTGCTCAGTCCTGTCCAGCTCTCTGTGACCCTGTGGACTGTAGCCCACCAGGCTCCTCAGTCCACGGAGGTCTCCAGGCAAGAATTCTGGAGTGGGTTGGCATTTCCTTCTCCAGGGGATCTTCCTGACCCAGGGATTGAACCTGGGTCTCCCGCACTGCAGGCAGACGCTTTACTGTCTGAGCCACCCGGGAAGCCCAAGGTTCCCCAGGCATGTCTTATCTAATCCCACAGGACCTTGCACTCGCAGTCTTCATCATCCCTGTCCTAGAGGGTGAGAATCCCAGGGACGGGGGAGCCTGGTGGGCTGCCGTCTGTGGGGTCGCACAGAGGCGGACACGACTGTAAACGTTCCATTCTGGTGGGGGAATGTTGATAATGGAAAAGGACATGCATATAAAAGGGTAGGGGGGTACATGGGAAATCTCTATACCTTATGGTAAATTTTTTGTGAATTTAAAATTCTCTAAAAAATTAAGGTCTTTAAAATTTGGATCATAGAGAAAGCAAGAGAGTTCCAGAAAAACGTCTACTTCTGCTCCACCTTACCTGCCTACTGAGAAATTGGTATGCAGGTCAAAAAGCAACAGTTAGAAGTGAACATGAAACAACTGGTTCCAAATTGGGAAAGGAGTACTTCAAGGCTGTATGTTGTCACCCTGCTCATTTAACTTATACGCAGAGTATATGGGAAATGCCAGGCTGGATGAAGCACAAGCTGAAATCAAGATGGCTGAGAGAAATATCAACAACCTCAGATAGGCAGATGACACCACCCTTATGGCAGACAGTGAAGAACTAAAGACCCTCCTGATGAAAGTGAAAGAGGAGAGTGAAAAAGGTGGCTTAAAGCTCAACATTCAGAAAACTAAGATCATGGCATCTGGTCCCATCACTTCATGGCAAATAGATGGGGAAACAATGGAAATAGTGAGAGACTTTATTTTGGGGGACTGCAAAATCACTGCAGATGGTGACTGCAGCCATGAAATTAAAAGACACTTGCTCCTTGGAAGAAAAGCTATGACCAATTTAGACAGCATATTCAAAAGCAGAGACGTTACACTGCCAACAAATGCCTGTCTAGTCAAAGCCATGTTTTTTCCAGTAATCACGTATGGATGTGAGAGTTGGACTATAAAGAAAGCTGGGCGCTGAAGAATTGATGTTTTTGAACTGTGGTGTTGGAAAAAAAAATCCAAATCCCTTGGACTGCAAGGAGATCAAACCAGTCAATCCTAAGGGAAATGAGTTCTGAATATTCATTGGAAGGACTGATGCTGAAGCTGAAATTCCAATACTTTGGCCCCCGAAGAACAGAATCATTGGAAAAGACCCTGATGCAGAGAAAGACTGAAGGCAGGAGAAGGGGATGGCAGAGGATGAGATGGTTGGATGGCTATCACCGACTTGATGGACATGAGTTTGAGTAAGCTTGCAGAGTTGGTGATAGACAGGGAAGCCTGGCATGCTGCAGTCCATGGAGTCTCAAAGAGTAGGACGTGACTGAGCCATTGAACTGACTATATCACTGCAATGCTTGGCAGAGCTAAAACTACATTATGTCCATTTTATGAATTATGTATTTTCTAATCAATGTAACTCTTTGTCCCATTTAATCTTTTTTGTTGAAATGCCTATATAGAAATATTAAAATTGCACTGTCACTTTTCTTCTAATTTTAATGACCTGATAGACTTTCACCCAGTGTTTGGATTTCAATTTTTTTCTTAAAATTTAAGAAATCCATGATACCCAATTTTAGGCATTCAATCTTTCAAATAGTACATCATTGAAAGTTGGTTTTCCCCTTAAATGAGATAATGTATCTTTTAAGACAGAATTTTCCTAATTTACTACTATAACTAATGTACTTCTTCTTTGCTTTATTTTTTAATCTCATGTATCCTTGACATCTCCTATGTTTTGGCTACATGGACCACATGCAATTTGATTTTAAATTCACTGCTATGAAAGAGGATGTATATCATGCTTAACATTTCCCAATGATTGCTCTAAAGTTTTTCAAAAGCATTTTATTTTTATTTTTTTAATTTTAATTTTTAGTTTATTTGCTTTACAATACTGTATTGGTTTTGCCATACATTGACATGAATCAGCCATGGGTGTACATGAGTTCCCAATCCTGAACCCCCCTCCCACCTCCCACCCCATATCATCTCTCTGGATCATCCCTGTGCACCAGACCCAAGCCTCCTGTAGCCTGTATCGAACATAGACTGGTGATTCATTTCTTACATGATAGCATACATGTTACAATGCCATCCTCCCAAGTCATCTCACCCTCGCCCTCTCCCACAGAGTCCAAAAGTCCGTTCTATACATCTGTGTCTCCTTTGCTGTCTTACATACTGGGTTATCATTACCATCTTTCTAAATCCCATATATATGTGTTAGTATACTGTATTGGTGTTTTTCTTTCTGGCTTACTTCACTCTGTATAATC
>SJYX01021550.1:137442-166953 GCA_006410675.1 Oreotragus oreotragus | reverse complement strand
CGGACTGTTCCCTTTCTGCTCTGTCCTTCCTGACTTCAGGACCCCTCACAGGTTCTACGGTGGTGCTGTCTGTGTGTGTGTGTGTGTGTGTGTGTGTGTGTATGTGCGCACGCGCGCGCTGACTGTTCCCTTTCTGCTCTGTCCTTCCTGACTTCAGGACCCCTCACAGGTCCCAGGGCGGTGTTGTCTGTGTGCTGACCATTCCCTTTCTGCTGTGTCCTTCTTGATTTTAGGACCGCTTACAGGTCCCAGGCCGACTCCACGGCAGAGAGCGCCGACGGCGTCGCCTGCAGCAGCCCGCTCTGTGTGATCACGAACCGCCCCCCGCCCAGCACTGCCAGCGGGGCTCCAGCCGCCGCGCTGCTCTGCGCCCCTGGCCCCGAGTCCTCTGCGGAAGCCAAGCAGAGGAAGAGGTGTGTGGCCCCCACTCCCTGTGGGCTCTGCTCTGAGGCAGGAGGTAGGAGGTGCGGGGTGGGTGGCAACAGTGAGTCCCCAGCTCGGAGGCTTCTTGGAAACAGAGCTTTCTGTTACGGCTTGGCTTTGTACTCTGCCTCTCGGAGACTTTCGGTGGAGATTTTAATTACTTCTGGTTATTTAACGTACGTGCTGCTTCTGTTACGGGTACAGGCGTGTCTTCCGTCTCCTCGTCTCATGGGAGAGTGNACAGTGAGTCCCCAGCTCGGAGGCTTCTTGGAAACAGAGCTTTCTGTTACGCTTGGCTTTGTACTCTGCCTCTCGGAGACTTTCGGTGGAGATTTTAATTACTTCTGGTTATTTAACGTACGTGCTGCTTCTGTTACGGGTACAGGCGTGTCTTCCGTCTCCTCGTCTCATGGGAGAGCGGCCCCGCTCAGGCCTTGTCTCCCCTGGCGCTGCAGCGCCTGAGCACAGGGAAGGGTCTCGGTCCCGCACCGCGCGGCCCGTGCCGACCTCTGGCAGCCAAGGAGCGCAGGGATGTGATAGAAGGCTCCGGGAAGCAGAGCTCGATGTACAGTGGGGATTAATTTGAGAAGAATGTCAGAAAAGGCAGTGGACAGTGCGTGACAAACGGGTGGCGGTCACTGGCTGGCTGTTCAGTAGACTCATTGGAGGGGTGGAGGGAGCAGCCGAGAGCTGACCTCAGACTTTAGGGAGGAGCTGAGAGAACTGACTCCACACTTAGGGCAGAAAGCGAAGAACTAGAGAGCCTCTGATGAAAGTAAAGAGGAGAGTGAACAAGCTGCCTGAAAATGCAACATTCAGAAAACTAAGATCATGGCGTCTGGTCCCCTCACTTCATGGCAAATAGACGGGAAAGCAGTGAAAACAGTGGCAGACTTTATTTTTCTGGGCTCCAAGATCACTGCAGATGGTCACTGAAGCCTTGAAATTAAAGACGCTTGCTCCTTGGAAGAAAAGTTTTGATAAACCTAGACAGCATATTAAAAAGCAGAGACATGACTTTGCCAACAAAGGTGTCTCTAGTCAAAGCTATGGTTTTTGCAGTAGTCATGTATGGATGTGAGAGTTGGACTATAGAGAAAGCTGAGCACCGAAGAATTGAGGCTTTTGACTGTGGTGTTGGAGAAAGACTCTTAAGAGTCCCTTGGACTGCATGGAGATCCAACCAGTCCATCCTAAAGGAGATTTGTCCTGAATATTTATTGGAAGAACTGATACTGAAGCTGAAACTCCAACACTTTGTCCACCTGATGCAAAGAACTGACTCATTTGAAAAGACCCTGATGCTGGGGAAGATTGAAGGCGGGAGGAGAAGGGGAGGACAGAGGATGAGATGGTTGGACGGCATCACTGACCCGATGGACATGAGTGTGAGTGAGCTCCGGGAGCTGGTGAAGGACAGGGAGGCCTGGCACGCTGCAGTCCGTGGGGCCGCAGAGTCAGACGCTGTGACCGAGCAAGTGAACTGAACTGAACTGAGCGTTGGGCCTGGGACACCTTGGAGTGTCGACCAAAATGGACGGCCATTTTCTCCCACTTGAAGAAGTGGTGAAAAATAGAATGCATTCCATTTGGGAACTGAAGACTGAAGCCATAATTATCCCTTTTTTAAGACTATAAAAAGAAGTGAAGTCTTAGCAAAATTTAGATTCCAGTTTGGCTTCATTTTATTTGGAGCGTCCAGAAGGAGTGTTGCACTTCTGAACGCGTGTACGTGTGTCGTCTGTCCGAGCGTCGTGCCGCCTCAGACGCAGTGAGCCGCGTGCTCTAGGTGCTGGCGGCCGGAGGCCTGCCTTCTGGACGAGGTGGAAGGGATTAAGCTGAGAACCTGCTTTTCTTCTTCGTTTGCTTCCTTCCTTTTTCATTTATTTACATAAAACTTGGAGAGATTCTATTTTCTGGGCTAACAGATTGCAGAGCCAACAGTTGTCATCTATAATAGGTTTCCAGCCAGGAAAATGTTAATAAATCTTCAGTATTTAATGTTTATGTATTTTATAGTTCACATGTAATTTAGATGCTGTTAGTTTCATCCAGAAACTAAATGCAAAAGTAATCTTTCATTTGCTGAAAAAAAAACTCCCTTTGAAAACTGCTTCTGAGTGGAGACAAGTGAAATGGGTTAAATCCACTGTTGGGGCCACGGGCCCTGAAGGACGGCTGAGCCAGGGGCTGCAGGCTGCCCCGCTACTGCTCAGGAGCCGCAGGGAGAGCAGGGGACATGGCAACCGTCTGCGGGGGTTTGTAACCTCTGAGCGGTAACCTGCTGCGGACCATGGGCTTGCTTCAGAAGGTTCGTGCAGTCCACAGTATTTACTGAGTTCCAGCCCTGCGCCACATGCTGAATGCAGTGCGGCGCATTTCCTCAAGAGCAGCGTGTGTGAAAGCATTCAGTCAAGGTGTCTCACACATACTCTGAGCTCTTGCAGCAGGCCTTACAGAGGCCTCCTGGGAGCTCAGAGAAAGTCCGGCCAGGAGCGCGAGGCCCGCCCTGATGGGAGCTGCGGGGAGCAGGGGTGCACTCCAGGAAGCACGTGCAGGCCCTGCAGAGGGGCCGTGTGCGAGGCGCTCCGTGCTCTAGAGACCCTGGAGGAGACTGACGCGTGGAGGGTGCAGGCCAGGGTGGTCCGGGCTGAGGCCCCAGGGCAGGCCGGGGCTGCGAGGGGCAGGTGGCCACAGCTGGGAGGAGTGCGTGCTTGCGCTCAGAGCCGTCATCGGCCTTAGGAAGAGTGTTCTGAACACCTTGCAGAGATGCGCGTCACACAACGTGTGAGTCGCCAGGTGCGATCACCAGTCCATGTTAGAGCCTTTCATCACCTCGAGAGGAACCCGGCCCCTCCCTCTCGCCCCGGGTTCCCGGTCTCTGCACTCCCTGCTCCTGCCCTCTGCCTCTCTAGAGCGCCCCACCTGGAGCATCACTCCCCTGCGCAGGCGCAGGGGCCGCGGCCGCCACGGCGCGGCGGCTGACGTCGGAGCTCGGCACACACGCGGGGCGGCCCCAGGACCGCTGACACTCGACGCTGCACGGCAAGGCGTGCGCTCGGTGGCGGGACGGCGCCAACGACCTCCCGACACAGGAGAAGCGGGTCAGGCGGGTGTGCCTTTAACTGCCGGTGAGTCAGCGTGGTAACTCACCGCACAAGCAAGCCAGCAACCTGCAGCGCGGCCAGAGACGGGCATGGCCCAGCCGCTACCCAGCCTCGGAGGCAAAGGAAACACTCATTTCAGAGCAAAGCTCAGAGGCTGGAGGAGCTGGGGACCGCTTTCCAGAGTACTGCCTCATCTTCAGCATGGAGACTGAGATGGTCAAAGAGCTTTAAAAACCCAGGACTCAGGGTTTCATTACTTGGTTTAAATCTCTCACATTCCAAAGATGAGGCCAAATCAATCTGCTGACGGCGTCACTCAGCGGAGTAACTGCCCAGCTTGCTAAGACCCCGAGGAATCCAGGAAGGTCGACCCAGGCGGTGGGCGTGACTCGGCTGTGAACAGATCACGCAAGGCAAGTGCGTGGGAGCTATTTGGGAAAGACAAATAATTTCAGTTCATGTAGAGAGAAACCATTTTGGTTATTTCTATAAGAAAAGAAAAGTGCGCCAAGAAAAAAAAAGAACGTAAAATTCAGGGCTGGGGACTGCGGGAGGGGGAAAGCTGGAGGAGTCGCCGACCAAGAGGATCACAGGCAGGCGCTCTAATATTAGCGCAGGGCTGCTTCCAGGGTTGCTAAGGAAAACCTGAGGCTGCGGGGACGCGCGGCAGCTGCTCCGGCCACGTGCCCTCCCCACCACGCCTCCAGGGCAGCGACCCTGCACAGTCCCACGGCCCCGGGGGCCTCCAGGCCTAGGAGCAGCCCCGGAACAGGGTGCAGGCCTGGAGGGTCACGAGGTGCAGACGGCTGTGCTCCCGTCACAGGTGGAGATGCACTGGCCCCGGCACTGAACCTTTCTTTAATCCAAAATAAGACATGGTTAGGAAGTTCAACGGAGAGGAAAAGAAGCTTGAGACATGGCCCCCACAGCCCCCCTCGATGCTCTTGGGTCTCAACGTTTCCACCTGCAGCCTAGGGCCCTCACGCCCATTCCTTTCCATCGGGCAACAGGAGCGTGCCAGGCACAGGGGTGCTTTTCAGGGGAAAAAAAAGAAACTCTATAAATCCAGGATCGTGCCCTTCTCAAAGGTAATAAACTTCCAGAGGTCCTGCCCTGAGCTTATGCAACAAAATCATAAATTACCTAGACTCCTGCATACAGTGTCTGGAACCACGTAACTATTAAGGCTGCTCCTCAAGGACTGCGGCCTCTTCACTCACATCCTCTCAGAGACCTGTCCACAGAGTTCGCCGGCCCTCCACCGCCATTACAAATAGTAACACTCCATCATTCTACAACTCTGGAAAATACAGCAAAAAATAGGTTATCCCTCATCCCTGAGAAGAGCCCGGTGCTAGCCTTCCCCGTGTGGTCACCATGCGGCGTCGCAGCCATGCGCTGGGCCAGGCCCTGCACGGACGCCCGCAGCCCTGTCTGCAGCTCGCAGGTTGAGCGCAGGGCCCCGCAGGGGACGGCTGCACCTGCACCCACGGAGCCACAGAGGCGGCTCAGAAATGGAGAGCCGGTGCTCCGGGCACGGTGACCCCCACCCCAACTCACAGACTGCGGTGACGCTGCAGAGGAGATGTTTCCCGAGACGGCGTTCCCCCGGTCAGGTCCCGCTGTGACTGGTCTGAAGGCCCGTGGACCCGACACTGTCTCCAGCGGGACCCGAAAACACAGGCTCCAGGCCTCCAGTTCTCCATTCTCCAGCAGGAGCCGGAGTGCCGCCCCGAGGACCCGACTTCAGAGGAAGCAGCGCGTCAGGCGCGAGTGAGCACCCAGCATGCTTTCTCAGAAGGAAAATTCAGTTGTTTGCAAAACATGTGATTTGTTTCTTTCAGCCTGTGTTTGTCTGAAGGAGAAACTGAATGGCTCTGATTCTGTAAAGGCTTAAATGGCATGTTTTATTTGATCAAGTTGTTCCCCAGCTGAACACACTCCAGCCCACAGCCTAGAGAGCAGCTCAGGCTTCTCAGCACAGACACACGACACCACCAGCTCCTGCCCGGCCCTCGGGCACCACAGTCTCCAAATTATCCCAGCGGAAGACCCCTGGGGTTCCTGTGAAAATCACAAGGATTCCGCAAACGCGCAAAGTGGGGAAGGCTGCAGATGCTCACCCTCCCTGCCCTGAGGCTGGACAGGAAGCCTGTTCACCGTCTGACCGCAGGTTGACAAGCTGACTTAGCCACAGAACAGGACTTCTGTGTCTAGACCTGCCCCACAGAAGGCACCCGGGCAAGCGCTGCACGGCCTTACCTCCCCCAGCGTCGGGCACAGTGACCCGTTCTTCGTGTGTCTCGCGTCCCCTCTAAATCACCGCCCATGACCGACCCCTCAAAACTCGAGCCTGGCACCTCCCTGGGCGGCTGCCCTGTGCCTCCGACCCGCACTGTGCGGCCGGCCCATCCACACGCCCGACCTCGGACCCGCAGCTTCTGGGCGGCCTGCTGGCCTCCCCAGGGATTCACGGGCCAGCTCTCCAGGGACCGCGGCTCCTGACACCTCTGCCAGGCACACGGCAGCCTTGCCGCGAGGCTGCCGCACGCTCGAGCAGCACTATCGGACACACGAGCGTGCAGCAGACCCTCCTGTCCCAAGAGGCGCCCCCGACCCCCCACCTGACTGCTCTGCCTAGACCTGCCTGGAGTGCAGCTGCTCACTTCCAGTTAACCTCACTGAGAATGAAATTCAACTTTAAGGCAAGACAAGAATGACTCAGACATAACAACCGCCTCTGTCCTCTGGCCCCCTCTCCCTCTACCGTGCAGCGTGTCTGCCTTTCACACAGGCCAAGGCTCTGTGGGCAGAAACGCCTGCTCAACCACACGAGCAGCAGCCCGGCAAGGCAGCCCCTCAGAGAGAGCCCTCCTCCTGGATGGAGCCTGAGGATGAGAAGACCCGGGTCGTGCCAACCGCCAGAAAGACGTCGCGGACGGACACGCAGCCTGTGTGCCAGACCTCACGGCACTGCTGAGCCAGGACCTCCAACGGCCATCCTCCGGGCTTCCTGAGAGGGTCCTCCAGGTCACACTCCTCCAGTGTGGCTCCAGTAAAATCCTGCGGACTCTGCTGACGTGACCGGTCGAAGCACAGTCTGCGGATTCTGCCGGAGCTCGCAGACCCGGACTCCACGCTGCCCGCCCTCGCAGGACATGCCCGCCCCAGCGCTCGCAGCGTTCCCTGCGAGGGCGCCTCTGGAGGGGACCGCAGCACGGAAACACCTCAGACTGCAGGCTGCACACGTGCTTCTTTTCGAGGTAGTTTTGAACATGTCTGTGCCATCCTGGCCCCTGGATGTCTAGAGTACACACCTGGTTTCTATGTTAAGATTCTTGGCTTGGGATTTCCAAACTGCATGCGTAGTAAGAACAGCCCAAAGGAGGTTCTTCTGATGACAAAGACTACGTAAGCCCAGCAAACTACGTTCAGTATCTCGTAAAACTCAAAATGGAACAGAACCTGAAGAATAAAATAACATATACGTACGTATTCTTTAAAATCACGAGAAAAAACCTTTAGAAGAGTTTTCCATCCCTGCCCAGACCCCTGACCCTGTTCTGGAGCAGGGGCCGGGACTCGGGCAGCTCAGATGGGCTCCCGGTGAATGGTCTGAGCCCACTCAGGCCCACAGCCCGGTGTCCCGCGTCCACACTGGTTCCACGCCTCCAGCCCCCAGGCCTCAGGCTGCCCTGGGCCCCACAGGCCACTCTGGCTCTTGGGGTCTCCGCACGTCTGCCCCCTGGGAGCCTCCTTCCCTTTTTCCCTGCTCAGGCACACTCTGCTACGCTGACCAGGGAACAGGGTCCTTGCAGGCCCACCTAGCGCGCTGGGGAGCTGCCCCAAGGGGGCTCCTCGTCCTCTCTCGCCACGGCCACCGCCCCCTCCACACCCCCCGCTCCCCATCTGCAGAGGGCCCCGACGGGTCGCCTCACTCCCTCCCCATCATTCCTCCCTGTCCACTCCACACGCAATGCTGCAACCAGAGCTCAAAAGGCAGAGTTTTGAAAAATGTAAGTCAGACCAAGTTATTATTATTATTTTTTTGGCTAAAATCTTCTATGGACAGATGACTAAGAAATTCTACACTGAGGTATACACCCAAGAGAAATGAAAACATATACCTACACAGAAGCTTGTACCTGAATGTTTACAACAGCCAAGAGGCAGGACCAATGCACGTGTCCAGCAGCTTACGGATGTCAAGCAAAATGCAAAATAGCCATGCAACGGGACAGCGCTCACCCGCAGAGAAGAGAGTCCTGACACNGGAGTTGGTTATGGACAGGGAGGCCTGGCGTGCTGTGATTCATGGGGTTGCAGAGTCGGACACGACTGAGCAACTAGCACTATGTAAGTTTTAAATGTACGCATGTGGGAGTAAGGGAGCGATGAGGGAGAGAGAGAGAGAGATGGAGAGAAAGAGAATATTTTCGTTTAGGTTTTATGTTCTCTTGATCAGTGACCAAGGTGCGGGGTCCTGCTGCAGCATGGCCACTGGACCTATTGCTATAGCTGTGATACATGCCCAGAGACGGGAGATGGTTCGGAGATGGGTATCATTACAAAAGCTGCCTGCTGTAATTTTTAAACCAGAGTGGTCACATTTTCCATAAATAATCGGGCATAAAAGTATTTCTAGTCTTTCTACCTCTGCAGCCCCTGTTTCTCTGACTTTCATTGTTGCAATTTTTCCATCGATGAGAGCATACATTCTACTGATTTCAGCAATTAACATTTTGCTGATGACACCCAAATGTGCCTCCAGCTTGAATCTCTTTTCTGAGCTCCAGCCTCCTATCTCCAAATGTTCTGTCACTACTGAAAGTTCAACAGGGCCAAAACTGAGTTCATCATATGTCCTTCCCAATTTCTTTATTTTTATCAAGATGTGACTGTTTTCCATGATAACTAGCATCTGTGCCTCCTTCCTTATTTTTTCAAATGCCAAATCTTGAACTTTAAAATGTGAATTTCTTCAGTATCTCCCTTTCATCCTTGCTGCCAACCGGAATGCAAATCCTTATCCTTTCTCATTACCTAACCATGACCCTCCTCCTTTCCAATCTTTCTGTCTCACCAGTAGATTTTTCTTAGACTTTGCTTGTATCATCTATGCCCTACTTCACAAAATATTTAATATTATTTCAGGGCATTTTATATATAGGTTTGAGGTCATCACCACAAGATAACATTAGTCACTCAAAGATCCCCATTGTCAGGGATGTACTTAAAAATTATTTGAAAAGACAATTTTTCTAGAAGTGTTGTATGAAACATTTAATAGATGTTAATCTATTAAATGTATTAATCTATTTAATTGACAGCCAATAGAGTAGCCAACTCTATTAAAAATGAGGAACTTCGCCAGTGGTCCAGTGGCTAAGACTCCACACTCCCAATGTAGGGAGGCCCAGGTTCGATCCCTGGCAAGGGAACTAGATCCCACATGCTGCAACTAAGAGTTTGCACACCGCAACTAAAAGTTCTGCATGCTGCAACTGAAAAAAAAAACAACACAACAAACCCCACATGCCACAGCTTAGACCAGGCACAGACAAATAAATAAATAAACAATTTAAAAAATAGTTCATTCCTTAAAAAAAAGAAATGAATAGCATAGTGTTGACATAAAGAATAATATATTAGTATAACCATTAACCTATTAAAGGAAAAACTGTTTTCTCTATTCACACAGATGCTCTGACACCAAATCTGTGGGTTTTCCATACCAAGCAATTCTCTATCTGTCTGGACATCCAACTGGATGTTTTATAATTCAGTTATAATGCTAACTACCTGAAGTTAGCAGAGACCCCACAAATCAAGTGCTCTGACGTACAACACAACCCCTCACTTCAGATGCCAATCCCAAGTCCAGGCTGTTAAACTGTGCTCCTGACTAAATGGCTATGTCAGCTTAAAGAAAAATGCACAACGTGAGAGTTGGGAGCTTAAGTTTTACTTAGGGTCTTTTAGTGGATAGTAGCCAAAGAGACAGTCTCTCAATAGCTCTGAGGAAACCACTTAGTTTTAGACTAACCACCTAAGACTTAGAGGGAAAGCCAGCTTCTAGATGATTTTCGGCTAGGGAATACATGCAGTCAGGCATAAGTAAGTGAAAGTGTTAATGCCTCAGTCATGTTGGACTCTGCGACCCCATGGACTGTAGCCTGCCAGGTTCCTTGTCCATGGGATTCTCCAAGCAAAAATACTGGAGTGGGTAAGCTATTTATCCCCTTTTCCAGGGGATCTTCCGGGCCCAGGGATTGAACCCAGGTTTCCCTCATTGCAATGCAGTCAGGCATGTATCTCAGTAAGAGATTACTGCCACTCAGAAGACACAAACATCTCTAGTTAATGATTTTAGTGCTTTTCTGTGTATGGGAAGATGTAGGAATCTGAGTTCATTAATTTTTTTTCTGAGATACACATTAAGAGGCCTGTTTTCTAATCTTTTACTTTTAAACACATGGATATAACAAAGTACGTAAAAAAAAAGAAAAACTGATAAGCATAATTTATTTTAGGTTTCAATAATTTTCTGTTTCCTAGAAAGATCCTCCAGGTGAGACATTCTTGACTCCTGGTCACAATATCATCATGAATATGTATAATTGTATGTTTAATGTGTGAGCACTTTCCTAGAGAGAGGAGCATAATTTTATTCAGATACTCAAAAGAGTTTTTGACTAAGACAGGGAAGTCTTCTTCATGTCTAGATTCCCAGTATCTACAACAGACCCTGTTACAATAATAGGTATGCAATAAAGATTTCTTAGATAAATAAAGCTTATTTATTTCTGAATTCCATTCGATGTATAGCTTTAAAGTGTTAGATAATTAATACTTAGTTATAGATTATTTTTATATTATCCACTAATTGTTGTATAATTCATTATTTCATTTTAGTTTCTTATACACTAATCTGGATTGTAAGGACAAAGATCACGCCCTATGTTTCTTTTCTTTGTCGTATAATACCCAGCACAGTGCCTTGCATCTAGAAAATTTAAAAAGAAGTCTGTTAATTGACTTGTCTCACTGGCTCATTGACCTAAGAATTTAATTTCTATATACTTGAACAGAAATGTGAAGGGCAGATCCACAAGTGGCCTGGTGAATATGATGGAGACCTGAACAGCTACTACATCCTTCTAAGGCAGCTTTCAGGTCCTTACACTTATGGGAATACAAAAAAAGAATTATTAATTTGACTCATGTTTTTTTCACTGCCTACATATTCATTCATTGATTTATTTAACAAATACTTGTTGGTTTCTACTCTGTATCTGGCGCTGTCTAAGGCACTAAAGAAAAAAGAAGATGGTTGTTCTTTGTCATTGAAGAGTTTATAACCTAGTGTAGGACCAGACCTGTAACAATGAACTGTAATGCACTATGCTGAGTCCTGTTATGGAACTAGTTTCAGGATGTTATCAAAGAGTGAATAAGTAGCTGCAGAATCCTGTAAGTCTTTATAGAAGAGGTGACATTTGACATTTGGTGAATCAGACTGACATAAGCCTTTATCTTCTGAAACTTACAATGTAGCAGAGAGGGCAGAAGTTAAAGACACAGTGCAATGTAGGCATTTAATACGGGACCTTACTTTGAGAGGGAGGGAGCAGGTATCCAAGGAAGGTAAGCTAAGCCTTAAAAGATATACATAGAGTGGCTGGACAGGAAAGGTAAGAAGAGATGGGGGAAAAGATAGAAAAAAAATTCTGTTACAATTCTGGGACAACTGAATATTCACATGCAAAAGAATCAAACTGGACTTTTATCTCACACCATATATAAAAATTAACTCAAAATGGACCAATGACATGAATATAAGTTAAATGCTGTAAAACTCTTTGAAGAAAGTTCAGTTCAGTTCAGTTGCTCAGTCGTGTCTGACTCTTTGTGACTGCATGAACTGCATCATGCCAGGATTCCCTGTCCATCACCAGCTCCTGGAGCTTGCTCAAATTCATGCCCATCAAGTCGGTGATACCATCCAACCATCTCATCCTCTGTTGTCCCTGTGATGCCATCCAACCATCTCATCCTCTGTCATCCCCTTCTCCTCCTGCCTTCAATCTTTCCCAGCATCAGGGTCTTTTCCAATGAATCAGATCTTCACATCAGGTGGCCAAAGTACTGTAGCTTCAGCTTCAGCGTTAGTCCTTCCAGTGAATATTTAGGGTTGATTTCTTTTAGGATTGACCGGTATGATCTCCTTGCAGTTCAAGGGACTCTCAAGAGTCTTCTCCAATACCACAGTTCAAATGCATCAATTCTTCAGCTCTCAGCTTTCTTATTTGCCTTGAAGTGATGGCACTGGATGCCATGATCTTCATTTTGTGAATGTTTAGTTTTAAGCCAGCTTTTTCACTTCCCTTTTTCATTTTCAAGAGGCTCTTTAGTTCTTCTTCACTTTCTGCCATAAGGGTGGTGTCATCTGCATATCTAAAGTTATTGATATTTCTCCCAGCAATCTTGATTCCAGCTTGTGCTTCATCCAGTCCAGCATTTCTCATGATGTACTCTGCATATAAGTTAAATAAGCAGGGTGACAATATACAGCCTTGATGTACTACTTTCCTGGTTTGGAACCAGTCTGTTGTTCCATGTCCAGTTCTAACTGTTGTTTCTTGACCTGCATACAGATTTCTCAGGAGGCAGGTCAGGTGGTCTTGTGTTCCCATCCCTTGAAGAATTTCCCACAGTTTGTTGTGATCCACACAGTCAAAGGCTTTGGCATAGTCAATAAAACAGAAGTTTTTCTGGAACTCTCTTGGTTTTTTGATAATCCAATGGATGTTGGCAATTTGATCTCTGATTCTTCTGCCTTTTCTAAATCTAGCTTGGACATCTGGAAGTTCACAGTTCACATACTGTTGAAGCCTGGTTTGGAGAATTTTGAGCATTACTTTGCTAGTGTGTGAGATGAGTGCAATTGTAAGTTAATTTGAACATTCTTTGGCATTGCCTTTCTTTGGGATTGGAATGAAAACTCACCTTTTCCAGTCCTGTGGCCACTGCTGAGTTTTCCAAATTTGTTGGCATACTGAGTGCAGCACTTTCACAGCATCATCTTTTAGGATTTGAAATAGCTCAACTGGAATTCCATCACCTCCACTAGCTTTGTTCATAGTGATGCTTCTTTAAGACCCACTTTACTTCACATTCCTGGATGTCTGGTTCTAGGTAAAGAAAATGTTTCTTTCTTTGAAGAAAATGTAGGAATAAATCTTCATGGCCAGGGATTTGACAATTGATTCTTAGATATGACACCAAACGCACAAGCAACAAAAGAAAAAAAAAAAAGCAGACTTCGTGAAAATTAAAAACTTTTGTACATCAAAGGGCATTATCAAGAAAGTGAAAAGACAACCTACAGAATGGGAGAAAGTATTTGCAAAATATTTATCTCATAAGGGTTTAGTATCCAGAATATATAAAAAACTCTTACAGCTCAACAACAGAAAGACAAACAGCCCAGTTTAAAACAATATCTGTAAAACAGATATACAAATGCCCAACTAGCATATACAAAGGATATAATCAAAATATTAGATAATAACAAGAATTGATGAGCAAAAAGTCTACAAACAATAAATGCTGGAGAGGGTGTGGAGAAAAGGGAACACTCTTGCACTGTTGGTGGGAATGTAAATTGATACAGCCACTAGGGAAGATGGTATGGAAATTCCTTAAAAAACTAAGAATAAAATCACCATATGACCCAGCAATCCCATTCCTAGGCATATATGCTGAGGAAATCAAAATTGAAAGAGACACATATATCCCACTGTTCATTACAGCACTATTTACAATAGCTAGAACATGGAAGCAACCTAGATGTCCATCAACAGATGAATGGATAATGAAGTTGTGGTACATATACACAATGGAATATTACTCAGCCATAAAAAAGAATGCATTTGAGTCAGTTCTCATGAGATGGATGAAACTAGAACCTATTATACAGAGTGAAGTAAATCAGAAAGAGAAAGATAGATATATTCTAACGCATATATACAGAATCTAGGAAAATGGTACTGAAGAATTTATTTACAGGGCAGCAATGGGGAAACAGACATAGAGAAGAGACTTATGGACATGGGGAGAGGGGAGGAGAGGGTGAGATGTATGGAAAGAGTAAGATGGAAACTTACATTACCATATGTAAAATAGATAGCCAATGGGAATTTGCTGTATGGCTAAGAAAGTCAAACAGGGGCTCTGTATCAACTTAGAGGGTTGGGATGGGGAGGGAGATGGGAGGGAAGTTTAAAAGAGAGGGGATATATGTATACTGATGGCTGATTCAGGTTGAGGTTTAACAGAAAACAACAAAATTCTGTAAAGCAATTACCCAATAAAAAAAATTTTTTTAAAGAGTTGATAAGGATATGAAGAAATTGGAACCCTCATTCATTGCTGATAGGAATGTAAAATAGTTCAGCTGCTGTAGAAAACCATTTAGTGGTTCTTCAAAAAGTTAGTAGTTAAGCTACAGAGTTACCACATGACTTGAAATTCCATGCTTAGATATATACCCCAAAGTAGCAAAAAACAGGTGTTCGAACAAGTGCTCATACAAGCACATTCAGGCTGTATTATTCACAATATCCAAAAGGTGGAAATAGCCCAGATGTTCATTGACAAATGAATGAATAAACAAGTTGTAGTATATATGTACAATGGAATATTATTCAGCAACAAAAAGGAATGAAGAACCGATACTTACCACGAAATTAATGAACCTCCACAAGATTATGTTAAATGAGAGAAACCAGACCCTAAAGGCCACATATTGTATGGTTCTATTATATTTACATGAAATGTCCGAAATATGCAAATACACAGAGACAGAGAGAAGGTTGATGGATGCTAGGAGTTGAGGAGAGCAGGGAAGAAAGAGAAACTGCTTACTGAGTAAAGGGCTTTACTTTGACTTTTTTTTCCAGGGGTGAGGCATGCCACATGGCTTGAAGATCTTAGTTTCCCAACCAAAGATTGACAGCACAGAGTGAAAGCATGGAGCCCTAACCACGGGACTACCAGGGATATCCCTAGAGGGTTTTACAACGGTGCGATGGAGATATTCTAGAACAATACAGAGGTAGCGCTTGTACAACAGTGTGAATGTACTTAATGCCACGGAATTAATCATTTTTAAATGGTTAATTTTGTCCTACGTCAATTTCACCTCAGTAAATTTCTTTAAAAATTATGTTATCAGTGGTCTATAAAGCTGGGGCAGTGGAAATTGTCTGTGTGAAGGCAGGAAGACTCTAAAAGAGTCTGAAGGATTGAAATAAGATAATTGTGGCCAAAATGTAATAAACTCAATAGAAGAACTAAAAAGTAGGCTGGAGCGGGTAGACAGAGGCAAATATTGAGGTGTTAATAATAAGGAATTTGTTGAGAAGAAATAAGGATATGTCATCATGATATAATTCATGTCTTTTAGAAATTTTCTCTGGTGTGTAGAGAGTAGATTTTACGGGGTCATGGAGCATTCAGGGAGTCTGTTTGAGAGGTTATGTTAGAGATCTGAGCAAGAGACAATGGTGGCTAAATCTAGGATGAAAGCGATGGGAAATAAAGGGACATGAAAAGATTTGAGGGATATTTAGGAGCTACATGTTTGATTAGATTTAGAGGTGCTGTGCTGTGCTCAGTCGTGTCTGACTCTTTGTGACCTACAGACTGTAGCCCAGCAGGCTCCTCTGTGCATGGGATTCTCCAGGCAAGTTTGCTGGAGTGGGTAGCCATTTCCTTCTCCAGAAATCAAAGCTGCATATCTTGCATCTCCTGCTTTGGTAGGTGGATTCTTTGCCACTAGTGTCACCTGGGAAACCCAGATGTAGAGATAGGATTGCTAAATACAGTTACATTTAATTATTTGGGAAATGTTAATGCAAAAATTTAACGTTAGGAGATGTTGAGGGACAGGGAAGCCTCTTATGCTGCAGTCCATGGGGTTGCAGAGTTGGACACGATTGAGTGACCGAACATTAACAACAAAACAAAATTATTAATTGCTTGTTTTTTAAAAATATTTTTTGATGTGGATCATTTTTAAAGTCTTTATCGAATTTGTTACAGTATAGCTTCTGTTTTATATTTTGTTTGTTCTGGCCATGAGGCATGTGGGATCTTAGCTCTCTAACCAGGATAGGACCCTCACCCCCTGCAAGACAAGGCAGTCTTAACCTCTGGACCACCAGGGAAGTCCCTTCATTGCTTACTGAAATTAAAGTTCAGTTGAGTGTCCTGTATTTTTAATTGCTAAATCAGGTAACTCTATGTGGAAGGTAAAGGAAAGAGAGAATTCTGACATTTTGATTTCTGGCGCCAGCACCTGGCAGGTGATATCTGTTCTTACTGAGACTAGGAACACTGGGGGAGGAATAGATTTTTCTTGGAGGAAGAGGAAGACATCACACATTCGATTTGAAAGTAACTGTATAGTCAGTAGACTAGTAAGATTTACAGAATCACTCAAGGAGTGTTTGCAGAATGAAAAGAGAAGAATGTCCAAGATGTTATAGGCTCATTGTTAATTAAAAGATGATCAGAGAAAAAGAAGTCTGCAAAGGAAACTGAGAAGGATCTAAAACCCTGGAGGATGAGATCCAGGATGGTGACTGTGTGGAAACCCAAGTTGGAAAGGGTTTCATGGAGGAAAAAGTGCTCTACCTTATAAGTTAGAAGTTACAGAGAAGTCAGATCACTTTTGACTGAAAAAAGACTAGCAGTTTTTGTCAATTAGGAGATTTGGGAATACTTAAGAACTATATCCTGTCCCATACTTCATGGCAAATAGACGAGGAAACAGTGGAAATAGTGGCTGACTTTATTTTTCTGGGCTCCAAAATCACTGCAGGTGGTGATTGCAGCCATGAAACTAAGATGCTTACTCCTTGGAAGTAAAGTTATGACCAACCTAGTCAGCATATTAAACAGCACAGACATTACTTTGTCAACAAAGGTCTGTCTAGTCAAGGCTATGGTTTTTCCAGTGGTCATGTATGGATGTGAGAGTTGGACTGTGAAGAAGGCTGAGCGCCGAAGAACTGATGCTTTTGAACTCTGGTGTTGGAGAAGACTCTTGAGAGTCCCTTGGACTGCAAGGAAATCCAACCAGTCAATCCTAAAGAAAATCAGTCCTGAATATTCATTGGAAAGACTGCTGCTGAAGCTGAAACTCCAATATTTTGGCCACCTGATGCGAAGAACTGACTCATTGGAAAAGACCCTGATGCTGGAGGAGATTGAGGGCAGGAAGAGAAGGGGACAACAGAGGGTGAGATGGTTGGATGGCATCACTGACTCGATGGACATGGGTTTGGGTGGACTCCCGGAGTTGGTGATGGACAGGGAAGCCTGGTGTGCTGTGGTTCATGGGGTCGCAAAGAGTCTGACACGACTGAGGGAATGAACTGAACTGAACTAAGAACTCCTTTGGTGTGATGGTTCAGGGCAAGGAATGCACAGATCTAAATTTAATGGATTATGGAATGACCAGGTAAGGATATAGAAGAACCTACAAATTAGTATTTGAAGGAGTTTTGCTGAAATATTTAGTCAGTGGTGGTGGTAGAGAACATCAGTTCTGTATTCTATATGTTGTCTTCATCTGATAATTTACTTTCTGTAGAACACTGAAGCAAAAAATTAATAAGAATCCATTTTCTAGACTAGACAAATGTAAAATGAAGGCATTCAGTTTTTCGAGGTACTTCCTTTTGTTCTGAAAAGGAAGACCACAACTTTCTGAATGAGAATTAACTTTGATGTAAGTAGTACCACTACAGCTAGACTCTAGACAAATGAAAAATGAAGTTTTCCCCTACTCTGTTCTTAAAAAAAAAAAAAAGATTTGTTTGATTTTTCAGTCCCAGTGATTAATTTTTTATTTTTTATGTTAAAACTTTTTTGAATTAAAATTTTTTTCCCAGTGATTTTTATAGTCATTCTTTTTAATATATGGAGGGTTGATTAACTGTATTTATCACTTTATAGTATGCAGGACAGGTGTGTTTGTGGTTTATGAGCTAGAGATAGGAGATTGTGTCAAATGCTAAATCAATTAACGTTGATTTGGTACATAGTGAAGCCTACCATGTTATAAAAAAACAAATATAACTTAAAGGCAAAGAAACACTAAACACCCAGTTAATTTATGGCAAAGCATACTTAGTTTATGATTTTGGTTAATACATACTTTAACTAGAACAGTGTTCTATGCTCATTTTTATTAAATACTGTAGGTGTTTGCTGGGGCATGAGGTAATAACCCAAATACAATTAAAATGACCATAAAATTAGGGTCTCCACACAGGCTCCCAAGGATGGGTCTGTTTGAGGCTTCTAGTCATCAGCATTGGGTGGTCTGCTCTTGGTGCATGATACTTAAATAGAGCTTTTTCCCCTTTAGGTCTGTAAGGTGTTAAGGTGTTTTTATAAAACCCCATAAACCCTCGTTAAACACTTTTTTTTTTTTTCATAAAGAAAACTTCAATCTTTATTTGACGTGTTTTCTGTGGCACTATTTTGGCATTTTAACAAGTTCTTTAAAGAATCACTCTAATAATTGCATATACCTCTGGGTGGGGGTGGAGGGGTATTTATTCAGGTTTTTGTACATCACACTGCCTGATCCACTAAGCAACAAGCACAGCATTTTGGTACACTTTAATTTAATAAGGAAAAAAAGATCAAAAGAATCTCCAGGTGGAGAAAGTTAGGCTAATTTGAGTGTTGCATATTAACTGATTGAAAGGAAGGCTTGACTACTGACTGAATTAACTATAATTCAACTGTATTAGATTATTTACTACTGTGAGGGCTTCCAGCACTGCAGAAGAAATAGCAGCACTTTTCCCCACCTTGACACTCCTTATTCCCTTTCCCTGCTTTATGATCCCTGCCTTTGAAAATGGTGTGTAACATTTTTTGTGTTTACTATTTTTGTGTCTGTCAGAATGTAAGATTTATGAGAAATGGACTTTGTCTTTTTGTTCACCATTGTATATTTTTATTGTCTAGGACAGTGCTTGGGAAATAATGGCATGCAATAAATAGTCCCTGAATGAATGAATGAATGAGTAAAGAAGTGAATGGATAAATCACATTCTATTTGTTTTCCAAGGAATAGCATGAATGTAAGCTCTCTCAGACTCCAGTTTTCGTATGCATGTAAGTTTCTCGTAAAGATCTAATTTCTCTCCCCTTTCACTCCACATTTTGAATCACAGAATCTTGGCATCATTAGGAATAATATTTGTATGTTTATAGGAATCACGTGAAGTCAGATCATGGTTTTTTGATGATGTCATGAAGCACTATTCCATATAAATACATTTGCACTCTAGAATTTCTTCCAAGTAAAAACAGGTGGTCATGTTAACTTTTTCTTTTTTCTTTTCTTTTTTTACTTTAAAAGAAAGAAAACACTTCAGTTAGAGCAATGTTGATATTTGCAGACTCTGTATTTTTAAAAACCATTTAACTGAGGAGGGGGATTCTGGGAAGATGGCAGAGTAGAAAGCACCAGAAATCTGTCCTCTCACCTAGAAAACAACTGCACTAGAAGATGCAATTATTTTGTAATCTGGAGTCTATAGAAAGCTTGCAGCTTCCAGGGAAAGGCTTGGACAGTAAACTGCAGTTAATTTTAATTGATTTCAACTGTTAGCACTGCAGCAGCTCCTCCCTCTCCAAAGCACCAGCCAAGGTAGACAGCTGTGTACTTGATCTTGAAGCAGCTTGAATGAAGTTTGCAAGAGCAAAGGTAGGCATTGAGGACTCTGTACTCTAAATATTGAAGATGTGTTCTGATTGCCTGATCATGGAAGTTCAGACACAGAGATGACCAACTATTACTTGTACCACCCCCCTCCAATGCTGAAAGCCTTTCTGCCTCTGGTTCAAGTGAATTCCAGGGAAGGTAATGAGTTGGCACCTTCCTTTTTTTTACCCTCCTTCATTTTTCTCTTTTTTCCTCTTTTAAAGTCAGACATAGAAGAAAAGGACATTCAAACGGAACTGCATATCCAGGTAAATTAGAAAGTCATTACACATGCCTAGGAAAAGGCACAGGCTCAGAAAAGCCCTGCAAAGACCATAAGTTTACACTTCAGGGCAAGCTTAATCAAAATAAGACAAAAACTAAAACAAGCAGACCCTTTAGAAAGGAGGAGAATCTAATTTTGAGAGAACCACATTATTAGATTCAAATAACCATTTTCAACAAAATAACATCTCAAGAAATATAAAGAAACAGGGACGTATTGGCCAATCAAAGGAAAGAAATAAACAGAAACTATCATTGAGATAGACAAGAAAGATATACTGGACAAAGATTTTAAAACAACTGCTATAAAAATACTCAAAGAAAGAACAAGGTATGAACAAAATGCAAATGCCAATAAAGAGAAAATTTAAAAAGATGCCCAAAAGAAATTCTAGAGTTGAAAAGTACAGTAACTGAAATGAAAAATTCACTGGAAGAATTCAAAGTCATATTTGAACAGGCAGAAGGAAGAGTCAGCAAACTTGAAAATAAGAAAATGGGAAGTATCAAGTCTGAGGAACAGAAAAAAAAAAAAAAATTTTTTTTTTTTTCATAAAGAAAACTTCAATCTTTATTTGACGTGTTTTCTGTGGCACTATTTTGGCATTTTAACAAGTTCTTTAAAGAATCACTCTAATAATTGCATATACCTCTGGGTGGGGGTGGAGGGGTATTTATTCAGGTTTTTGTACATCACACTGCCTGATCCACTAAGCAACAAGCACAGCATTTTGGTACACTTTAATTTAATAAGGAAAAAAAGATCAAAAGAATCTCCAGGTGGAGAAAGTTAGGCTAATTTGAGTGTTGCATATTAACTGATTGAAAGGAAGGCTTGACTACTGACTGAATTAACTATAATTCAACTGTATTAGATTATTTACTAGTGTGAGGGCTTCCAGCACTGCAGAAGAAATAGCAGCACTTTTCCCCACCTTGACACTCCTTATTCCCTTTCCCTGCTTTATGATCCCTGCCTTTGAAAATGGTGTGTAACATTTTTTGTGTTTACTATTTTTGTGTCTGTCAGAATGTAAGATTTATGAGAAATGGACTTTGTCTTTTTGTTCACCATTGTATATTTTTATTGTCTAGGACAGTGCTTGGGAAATAATGGCATGCAATAAATAGTCCCTGAATGAATGAATGAATGAGTAAAGAAGTGAATGGATAAATCACATTCTATTTGTTTTCCAAGGAATAGCATGAATGTAAGCTCTCTCAGACTCCAGTTTTCGTATGCATGTAAGTTTCTTGTAAAGATCTAATTTCTCTCCCCTTTCACTCCACATTTTGAATCACAGAATCTTGGCATCATTAGGAATAATATTTGTATGTTTATAGGAATCACGTGAAGTCAGATCATGGTTTTTTGATGATGTCATGAAGCACTATTCCATATAAATACATTTGCACTCTAGAATTTCTTCCAAGTAAAAACAGGTGGTCATGTTAACTTTTTCTTTTTTCTTTTCTTTTTTTACTTTAAAAGAAAGAAAACACCTCAGTTAGAGCAATGTTGATATTTGCAGACTCTGTATTTTTAAAAACCATTTAACTGAGGAGGGGGATTCTGGGAAGATGGCAGAGTAGAAAGCACCAGAAATCTGTCCTCTCACCTAGAAAACAACTGCACTAGAAGATGCAATTATTTTGTAATCTGGAGTCTATAGAAAGCTTGCAGCTTCCAGGGAAAGGCTTGGACAGTAAACTGCAGTTAATTTTAATTGATTTCAACTGTTAGCACTGCAGCAGCTCCTCCCTCTCCAAAGCACCAGCCAAGGTAGACAGCTGTGTACTTGATCTTGAAGCAGCTTGAATGAAGTTTGCAAGAGCAAAGGTAGGCATTGAGGACTCTGTACTCTAAATATTGAAGATGTGTTCTGATTGCCTGATCATGGAAGTTCAGACACAGAGGTGACCAACTATTACTTGTACCACCCCCCTCCAATGCTGAAAGCCTTTCTGCCTCTGGTTCAAGTGAATTCCAGGGAAGGTAATGAGTTGGCACCTTCCTTTTTTTTACCCTCCTTCATTTTTCTCTTTTTTCCTCTTTTAAAGTCAGACATAGAAGAAAAGGACATTCAAACGGAACTGCATATCCAGGTAAATTAGAAAGTCATTACACATGCCTAGGAAAAGGCACAGGCTCAGAAAAGCCCTGCAAAGACCATAAGTTTACACTTCAGGGCAAGCTTAATCAAAATAAGACAAAAACTAAAACAAGCAGACCCTTTAGAAAGGAGGAGAATCTAATTTTGAGAGAACCACATTATTAGATTCAAATAACCATTTTCAACAAAATAACATCTCAAGAAATATAAAGAAACAGGGACGTATTGGCCAATCAAAGGAAAGAAATAAACAGAAACTATCATTGAGATAGACAAGAAAGATATACTGGACAAAGATTTTAAAACAACTGCTATAAAAATACTCAAAGAAAGAACAAGGTATGAACAAAATGCAAATGCCAATAAAGAGAAAATTTAAAAAGATGCCCAAAAGAAATTCTAGAGTTGAAAAGTACAGTAACTGAAATGAAAAATTCACTGGAAGAATTCAAAGTCATATTTGAACAGGCAGAAGGAAGAGTCAGCAAACTTGAAAATAAGAAAATGGGAAGTATCAAGTCTGAGGAACAAAAAAAAAAAAAAAAAGAAAGTTCAAGAAAAGTGAACAGATTCTAAGGGACCTGTGGGATATCATCATGTGGAGCAACTTACACATGGTGGGAGTACAACAAGGAGGAAAGTGAAAGGAAAGGAGAGATTATTTGAAGAAATAAAGGCCAGAAATCTCCAAAATTTGGTGAAAGACAGAAGATAAATATCTAAGGTTGATGAAATTCAAGAAGCATGGATTGAAAGAGGTTCACACTGATAAATCCATTTTAAGAAACAGTCAAAAGTCAAAGACAAAGAGAATCTGAAATGCAACAAGAGTAAAGCAATTGGTAACACGCACAGTGTCCTCAATAAGATGATCAGTAGTTTTATTATCGGAAAATTTGGAGGCAGGAAGGCAATGGGTGTATATTTTCAAGTGTTAAAAGAAAGAATCTGTCAACCAAGAATCCTATATCCAGCAAAACTGTCCTTGAAAGTGAAAGAGAAATTAAGACATTCCCCAAATCTGAGCTATTTCTTTGCCAGGAGACCTGCCTTGCAAGAAATCCTAAAGGGAGTCCTGCATGTTGAAACAAAAAGATACTAGACAATAGCTTGAAACTTTATGAAGAAATAGAGATCTTAGTAAAGGTAAGCATATTGATATTTATTAAAGTTAGTATTACTGTAACAATAGTCTGCAAGGAGATCAAACCAGTCCATCTTAAAGGAAATCAGTCCTGGGTGTTCATTGGAAGGACTGATATTGAAGCTGAAACTTCAAATTTTGGCCACCTGATGCGAAGAGCTGACTCATTTGAAAAGACCTTGATGTTGGGAAAGATTAAAGGCAGGAGGAGAAGGGGACGACAGAGTATGAGATGGTTAGATGGTATCACCGGCTCAATGAACATGAGTTTGGGTAAACTCCGGGAGCTGGTGATGGACAGGGAGGCCTGGTGTGCTGCGATTCATGGGGTCACAAAGAGTCGGACACAACTGAGCGACTGAACTGAACTGAACGATAGTCTGTGATTCCTATTATTTTTTATTTTTTTGTTTTTCTCATGATTTAAGAGGCTAGTACATTTTAAAAATTTCTTGGTGTAAAAGTATTGTAACTTTGTCTGTAATTTACATTTTGTTTTCTACATAATTTCAAGAGGCTAATGCATTCAAAAAATAAATAATTAGTTTAAGTTTTGGACACACAATATACAAAGATAAAATTTTGTGACACCAATAACTGAAAGAAGTGGGGACATACCTATAAATGAGCAGAGTTTTTTAATGTTTTTAGAGTTAAGTCAGTATGAATTCAAATTAGAGTATTATAACTTTAGGATGTCAAATGTAATTATCATGATAACCACAAAGAAAATAGCTATAGAATATGCACAAAAGAAAATTATAAAAGAATGAAAGCATTTCACTATAGAAAAATTAGCTAAATTAAAAAAAAAGAGACTGTAATGCAGGAAATGAGGGACAAGAAAGCTATAGAGCATATAAAAAACAAATAGCAAAATGACAGAAGTGAGTCCCTCTTATCAACAAAGACTTTAAATGTAAATTGATTAAACTCTCTAATCAAAAGACAGAGATTGGAAGAATGTGTTAAGAAACAGAGCCAACTAACTGCTGTTGACAAGAAACTCATTTTAGATCCAAAGACACAAACAGGTTGAAAATGAAAGAATGGAAAAAGTTATTCCATGCAAATACTAATCAAAATTTAGCAGGGGTGGCTATATTAATATAAAAAAAAAGAGACTGTAATGCAGGAAATGAGGGACAAGAAAGCTATAGAGCATATAAAAAACAAATAGCAAAATGACAGAAGTGAGTCCCTCTTATCAACAAAGACTTTAAATGTAAATTGATTAAACTCTCTAATCAAAAGACAGAGATTGGAAGAATGTGTTAAGAAACAGAGCCAACTAACTGCTGTTGACAAGAAACTCATTTTAGATCCAAAGACACAAACAGGTTGAAAATGAAAGAATGGAAAAAGTTATTCCATGCAAATACTAATCAAAATTTAGCAGGGGTGGCTATATTAATATTAGACAAAATTGACTTTAAATCAAAAAGGTACAAAAGAGAAATGAAGCCATTGTATATTAATAAAAGATTCAGTACATCAATAAGATATTACCATTATAAATACTTATGCACCTAATAATGGACCATCAAAATATATGAGGCAAAAATTGACAGAATTGAAGAGAGACATTTTCTACAATAACAGTTGGAGACAACAATGTTGTTGTTTTTCAGTTTCTAAGTCATGCCTGACTCTTCGCAAACTCACGGACTGCAGCATGCCAGGCTACTCTGTCCTCCACTATCTTCTGGATTTTGCTCAAATTCATGTCCATTGAGTCAGTGATGCCATCTAACCATCTCATCCTCTGCCGCCCCCTTCTCCTTTTGCCTTCAATCTTGCCCATCATCAGGGTCTTTTCCAATGAGTTGGCTCATTGCCATCAGGTGGCCAAAGATATTTAACTCTCATTACTGTATAGAACAGCCAGACACTAAGGAAACAGAGGACGTGAACAATGCAGTAAACCATAATAATAGGTGTAATACAGGACACTCTATTTAATAACAATGAAATGCACATTCTTGTCAAGTGAATTTGAGATGAGTATTCTCCAGAATAGACAGATGTTACATCACAAATGAAAACTCAATAGATCTAAAGATAAAGATATCATACAGTTATCTTGCACTCATTTGACATACTAGCAAAGTAATACTCAAAATCCTTCAAGCTAGGGTTCAATAGTATGTGAACCAAGAACTTCCAGATGTACAAGCTGGATTTAGAAAAGGAAGAGGAACCAGAGATCAAANATCTAAAGATAAAGATATCATACAGTTATCTTGCACTCATTTGACATACTAGCAAAGTAATACTCAAAATCCTTCAAGCTAGGGTTCAATAGTATGTGAACCAAGAACTTCCAGATGTACAAGCTGGATTTAGAAAAGGAAGAGGAACCAGAGATCAAATTGCCAACATCCATTGGATCAAAAAAACAAACAAACAAACAAACAAGAGAATTCCAGAAAAACCTTAACTTCTGCTTCTTTGACTTCGCTAAAGCCTTTGACTGCGTGGATCACAACAAACTGTGGAAAATTCTTAAAGAGATGGGAATATAAGACCACTTTACCTGCCTCCTGAGAAACCTGTATGCAGATCAAGAAGCAACAGTTAGAACTGAACATGGAACAATGCTCTGGTTCAAAACTGGGAAAGGAATACAACAAGGCTATATATTGTCACCCTGCTTATTTAACATATATGCAGAGTACATCACACAAAATGCCAGGCTGGACAAAGCACAAGTTGAAATGAAGGTAGAGGGGAGAAATATCAATAACTTCAGTTATGCAGATGACACCACCCTTATGGTGCAAAGAGGAATTAAAGAGCTTTCTGATGAAGGTGAAAGAGGAGAGTGAAAAAGCTGGCTTAAAGCTCAACATCCAAAAAACGAAGATTATGGGATCTGGTCCCATCACTTCATGGCAAATACATGGGGAAACAATGGAAACAGTGGCTGACTTTATTTTCTTGGGCTCCAAAATCACTGTGGACAGTGAATGCAGCCAGGAAATTAAAAAAAACACTTGCTCCCTTGGAAGAAAAGCAATGGCAAACCTAGACAGCATATTAAAAAACAGAAACATTATTTTGCCTACAAAGGTCCACATAGTCAAAGCTATGGTTTTTGCAGTAGTCAGGTACGGACATGAGAGCTAGACTATAAAAAAGGCTGAGCCCTGAAGAACTGATGCATTCAAACTGTGGTGCTGGAGAAGACTCTTGGGAGTTCCTTGGACTGATAGAGACCAAACCAGTCAATCCTAAAGGAAATTAACCCTCAGTATTCATTGGAAGGACTGGTGCTGAAGCTGAAGCTCCAATACTTTGACCACTTGATGTGAAGACCTGACTCATTAGAAAAGACCCTGAAGCTGGGAAAGACTGAACGCAGGAGGAGAAGAGCACGACAGAGGATGAGATGGCTGGATGAGCAAACTCCAGGAGATGACGAAGGACAGGGAAGTTTGGTATGCTACAATCTATGGAGTTGCAAAGAATTGAACATGACTGGGCAACTTAACAACAACACGAAGTATCTTCTCTGACCACAGTATAATGAAGTTAAAAATCAATAACAAGAAAAACTGAAAAATTCACAAATTTGTGGAAATTAAACAACTAATGGATTAACAAAAATAATCACAAGGGAAATTAGAAAGTGCTTCAGTTCAGTTCAGTTCAGTTGCTCAGTCCTGTCCAACTCTTTGTGACCCCATGAATCACAGCACACCAGGCCTCCCTGTCCATCACCAACTCCCGGAGTTCACTCAAACTCATATCCATCAAGTCGGTGATGCCATCCAGCCATCTCATCCTCTGTCATCCCCTTCTCCTCCTGCCCCCAATCCCTCCGAGCATCAGAGTCTTTTCCAATGAGTCAACTCTTTGCATGAGGTGGCCAAAGTACTGGAGATTGAGCTTTAGCATCATTCCTTCCAAAGAACACCCAAGGCTGATCTCCTTCAGAATGGACTGGTTGGATCTCCTTGCAGTCCAAGGGACTCTCAAGAGTCTTCTCCAACACCACAGTTCAAAAGCATCNTCTCCCAGAGTTCACTCAGACTCACGTCCATCAAGTCCGTGATGCCATCCAGCCATCTCATCCTTGGTCAGCCCCTTCTCCTCCTGCCCCCAATCCCTGCCAACATCAGGGTCTTTTCCAATGAGTCAACTCTTCTCATGGTGGCATAGTAATCAATTTGTTCCTTCCATGTTGTCCTATACAACTAAAAACAGAACTTTTTGGCAGCCAGAAATATGGAGAGCTCTCATTGCTACTGACCCTATTACTTTGACACGCCCATATAATGACACTATTTATTTTGCCATAGCTTGCTTGCCTTTTCCTTATGTCTTTTTCTTTATTAATGATTCCGGAAAACTTAATGTTCATATGAATTTTACAGGTGGACCTAATGTAGTGCCTTTTGAACAATGTATGCTTTCATCTTGTTTAACTCTTTAGTACAATGTTTGCTCTTTTGTAGTGTTGAAATGCCCGCCATATCTTATGATACTTGTGACTACTCACTGTTATGACAATTATGGTCTTGCTGTGTTGCAGCAACTGCAGGATTTGATGTGAACACGAAGATTTGTGAGCTTACTTATTTTGGGGATATCAGCTTTAATAGCCATGATCACCTCTGTTACCATAGCAGCAGTTTCATTGACTCAGCAGGTGCATACTGCTCAATATGTTGATACTATGTCTAAAAATGTCTCTTTAACCCTGGCAACTCAGGAAATTATAGACAGGAAACTAGAGATGAGGGTAGACACCTTAGAAGAGGCAATAATGCATATTGGGACTGAGTTTCAAGCTCTTAAAGTGAAAATGGCGCTGTCATGCCACTCTGATTACTGGTGGATATGCGTGACATCTTTGAATCTTATGAGTGGGAAAAAATTAAAAATCATATCTCATGTGTTTGGAACAGCTCTGATATTGGCCTGGACTTAGGAAAACTTCATAATCAGATACAGATCTTAGAACACTCTTGTTTGGATTTTACTGCCGCTGTAGCTGCTAATGACTTTTTCCACACCTTTTTAAACTTTATTTTTGGAAAAAACATATTGTCTAATGTCTTCAGTTATGTTGCTATTGGTGTTCTAACCTTACTTTTTATAATCTTTTTTTTTTTTTTTTTTGTATTGTCAGGATTTTTTGGCAGAGCATTTAGAAGCTCTCGACTGAGCTGCACCTGATTATTTTAAAAAACAAAAAACGGGGAGATGCCGGGAGCCAGCATGAGGAACTCCGCCCATGGCAAAGGTCATGAGAAAGGAGGCTTGGCATACACAANTTTTGGCAGAGCATTTAGAAGCTCTCGACTGAGCTGCACCTGATTATTTTAAAAAACAAAAAACGGGGAGATGCCGGGAGCCAGCATGAGGAACTCCGCCCATGGCAAAGGTCATGAGAAAGGAGGCTTGGCATACACAAAGGCATGATCAAGCCTCAGGAAACCCCTTGTTTCCGAGCATCTACCCTCAAAACCAGAGTTTGTTTTATGCTTTCACCTACACCTCTGACTTTATGGGGGGCTCTCCCCCATCACCATTTCCCTCGGAGAAGGAGTTAATTTGCAGCTCCAGTTACTAAAAATTCCTGGGTGTGACAAGAGTGTTTCCACTTACAAACTCCTCTGAAGGTCTTCTGGCCTCTCTGATCAGGTTCGTCCGGTCACATGTGATTGTTTACAACCTCCCAACCATGAAAGGCACAAGATGCTTAAAACTTTCTAAATACAGACTCTTTTGAGAAGTTAGAAAATTATTAGTATAGTATAGTGGGTTGATTAGAAATTATATTGGTGAAGGGTTTTTTCATTTGTTGTACCAATAATTATTGCTAATTTCCTGCCCTGGGTGTGACAAGGGTGTCTCAGGTCAAACCTCTCTGCTGACAGACTAGCTTGTATGACAACCTCTCAACCATAAACAGCACAGAGAGTTTAGAGTATTAGCATAGGGCTTTTCTCATTGTTGTGTCAATGATTGCTGCCAGGCCTCCATATCTTTAGGCATGTGGGAATATATGAATCAATGTATTTGGAATAGNACCAATAATTACTGCTAATTCCCTGCCCTGGGTGTGACAAGGGTGTCTCAGGTCAAACCTCTCTGCTGACAGACTAGCTTGTATGACAACCTCTCAACCATAAACAGCACAGAGAGTTTAGAGTATTAGCATAGGGCTTTTCTCATTGTTGTGTCAATGATTGCTGCCAGGTCTCCATATCTTTAGGCATGTGGGAATATATGAATCAATGTATTTGGAATAGAGAAAAGGAAATATAGTAGTTTTTGATGTTAGCAATACTAGACTTTTTGAGGTTATGAAATTTTTTTTTGTTATAGATCACTGAACTTTGTTATAAATCACTGTGTCCTTGCTATGTAAAAATATAACTTTATCACTATCTAAGATTAAATAGATCTTAAGGGGAACACTGGTGAAGGGTTTTCATTTTTTGAGCCAATATTTGTTGCTAAATTTCCATATTTCCTGCTTTTATAATTAATATAACTAGCATATAGGAGAAATAAATATTAACCTTTAAGATTAATCATGTTAACCTTAGGTTAAGTAAATTCTTTTCTTAGTTGTAACTCACTAAACCCTCACCCTATAGGAATGTAACTTTATTTGGAGGGTGGCGC
>SJYX01021550.1:49131-131876 GCA_006410675.1 Oreotragus oreotragus | reverse complement strand
TAAGGTCCGCCTAGTCAAGGCTATGGTTTTTCCTGTGGTCATGTATGGATGTGAAAGCTGGACTGTGAAGAAAGCTGAGCGCCGAAGAATCGATGCTTTTGAACTGTGGTGTTGGAGAAGACTCTTGAGAGTCCCTTGGACTGCAAGGAGATCCAACCAGTCCATTCTGAAGGAGATCAACCCTGGGATTTCTTTGGAAGGAATGATGCTAAAGCTGAAACTCCAGTACTTTGGGCACCTCATGCGAAGAGTTGACTCATTGGAAAAGACTCTGATGCTGGGAGGGATTGGGGGCAGGAGGAGAAGGGGACGACCGAGGATGAGATGGCTGGATGACATCACGGACTTGATGGACGTGAGTCTGAGTGAACTCTGGGAGATGGTGATGGACAGGGAGGCCTGGTGTGCTGCGATTCATGGGGTCGCAAAGAGTCGGACACGACTGAGCGACTGAACTGAACTGAACTGAACCAAAAATTTCCTAACAAGGGAATCCCTGGAGTTGGTGACTATACAGGTGAATTCTACCAAACATTTAAATAAGAATTAATATCAATCCTCAAACTTTTCCAAAAACTGATTTGAAGGAAATACTTCATAATTCATTCTATGAAGCTACCATTGCCCTGATAACAAAGCCAGAAAAATAAACTACAAAAAAAAGAAAGTAGACCAATATCTTATGAATGCTGATGCAAAAATTGTCAACAAAATACTAAGAAACTGAATTCAATAGCATATTAAAAGGATTATACACTGTCACCAAGTCGGATTATTTCTGGAGTACAAGAATAATTTAACATATGAAAATCAATGTAATATACCACATTAACAGAATGAAGGGGAAAAAATCCATATGATATCTCAATTGATGCAGAAAAAGCAACTGACAAAATTCAATACCCTTTCATGATGAAACCATTCAACAAACTAGGAACAAAAGGAGACTACCCGAAAAACATAATAGAAATAATATAAATATATGAAAAACCCCACAGCAAACATTCTCAATCATGAAAGGCTGAATGCTTTTCCTCTAAGATCAGGAAAACAGTTAGCGTTCCTGCTTTTGCTACGTCTGTTCAATGTCTGAAAAGCAGAGACATCACTTTGCTGACAAAGATCCATATAGTCAAAAGTCAAAGCTATGATTTTTCCAGTAATCATGTACGGATGTGAGAGCTGGCCCATAAAGAAGGCTGAGCACTGAAGAATTGATGCTTTTGAACTGTAGTGCTGGAGAAGATTCTTGAGAGTCCCTTGGACTGCAAGGAGATCNTATGATTTTTCCAGTAATCATGTACGGATGTGAGAGCTGGCCCATAAAGAAGGCTGAGCACTGAAGAATTGATGCTTTTGAACTGTAGTGCTGGAGAAGATTCTTGAGAGTCCCTTGGACTGCAAGGAGATCCAACCAGTCAATCCTAAATGAAATTGACCCTGAATATTCATTGGAAGGACTGATGCTGATACTTTGGCCACCTGATGCGTAGAGCTGACTCATTGGAAAAGACCGTGATGTTAGGAAAGATTGACGGCAGGAGAAGAAGAGGGTGACAGAGGATGAGATGGTTGGATGGCATCATCAACTCAATGGACATGAGTTTGAACAAACTCCGGGAGATGGTGAATGAAGGACAGGGAAGCCTGGAGTGCTACAGTCTATTGAGTCCCAAAGAGTTGGACAGGACTTAGCAACTGAGCAAAAACAATTCAGTATAGTACTGAAAATCCTATCAAGAGGAATTAGGCAAGACAAAGAAATAAAAGACATCCATTTGAAAGAAGCAAGTAAGATTATCTCCATTGGTAGATGATAAGATCTTATATGTAGACTCTTTTTCTGCCCAGAGCTTTAGGTAGATACACTTTATTTCCACAGCTCAGTTAGTAGATTTTGTCTAGTCTTTTTTTTTTTACTTACTAGAAGCACTCTTGGATCCCTGACCTTATGTATGCAGTTCTGTTTTACCTCCTGGGATAAAAGTCTAGCCTTGAATTCCTTTTCTTTCCCTGGTTTGACACTCTAGCTCTTAGATAGTAAGGCTTATCCCTGGTCCTCGTTACTTAGTGAACCTCGTTTTTTTTTTTTTTGGCTTCAGCTTACCGCTTTCATTAGTTTGATGGGGCTGCTGTAACACAGTACTCCAGACTGAGTGACTTAAACAATGAAAATTTATTGTCTCATAGTTGTAGAGGTTAGAAGTCTGAGATCAAGGTGTCAGCAGGCTTAGTTCTTTCTAAGGGCCTGGAAAGAAAATCTGTTCCATGCTTCTCACCCAGCTTCTGGTGCTTTGTTGGCTATCTTTGATGTTCTTTAGCATGTAAGAACATCACCCTAACCTCTGCCTTCATCTTCACATGATGTTTTTTACACGTGTGTGTCTGTGTCTAAACCTCTTGGTTTTCAGCCATATTGGATTAGAGGCTTGCCCTACTCCTATCCTAACTCAAATAATTGCATTTTCAGAGAAACTAATTCCGAATCAGATCATATTCTGAGGTACTGTGGGTTAGGACTTCAGTGTATGAGTTTTGGGGAAGGCACAATTCAACCCATAACACCCCTCTTCAAGTTCCTTCTTCATTTCTAGCACCTGCATGTTTTCTTTTACAAATTTATAACTCAGTTATTTAATTTCGTTCGGTTGTACTATTTTGTTCAGCATAGGTTTGTATTTGAAGTGAGGGGGCAATGTCCCACATCAATAAAATCCACAAATTGACTGGAATTTTGTTTTTCCATGATTTAAATGGTAAGAAAATTAAAAAAGAATCACCAACTAATATTTTACAGAAAATTAAATAATTAAGGGCATAAAAGAAGGAACATAAAATGTAAAAAAGATACTATCAATAAGAAAAGGTAGATTTGAAAAATAACAGAGCTTCTAGCAATGAAAAATATAGATATTCAAAATGCAAAATTCAATGGATACATTAAACTGTATGCTAGACCCCACTGAAGAAAGAGTTCATGAACTGAAAGACTGATCTGAGAAGGTAACAATAATGCAGCTCAGAGGGGGGAAATGGGAGAAAAGGTAAGAAGAAAAGAGTAAGAAACAGGGGTTGAAAGATGAATTTTAATTTAAAATTAATTAGTTTTAACTTAAAAGTTAAAATGAGATCAGATGTTTGCTTCATGAGGAGCTCCAGAAAATATGGGAGGAATAGAGAGAACTGCTGCTGCTGCTGCTAAGTCACTTCAGTCGTGTCCGACTCTGTGTGACCCCAGAGACGGCAGCCCACCAGGCTCCCCCATCCCTGGGATTCTCCAGGCAAGAATACTGGAGTGGGTTGCCATTTCCTTCTCCAATGCATGAAAGGGAAAAGTGAAAGTGAAGTCGCTCAGTCGTGTCCGACTGTTAGCGACCCCATGGACCGCAGCCCACCAGGCTACTCCGTCCATTGAATTTTCCAGGCAAGAGTACCGGGGTGGGGTGCCATTGCCTTCCCCGAGAGAGAACTAGAAATTCCCATATATGAAGAGATAACGCAGGGGCTTTTTCAGAATTGAGAAAGGCATTGATTTAGAAAATGTCAACTGTGGTTAATTCCTAATTATTCAAGAGTTGACACTTGCCCCACTGCCTAGGTAAGAAAACGCAAAGGAAGATTTTTAATTCTGGGAAAAGATTTTGTTGTGGAAGAGTTTGAAACCACTGGCTATGAGGTAAAAAATACTTATCTGAAGCCTTCTTACATTTTCCTTCATTTCCAGCTCATATTAATGACAATGATAAAAATTATGCCCTTTTAGTTTTTGAATGATATAGCATCAAACTAGAATTTAGTGCATTTTTGATACTGAACAGGTTAATGAATTAAATAATATATTAAGTTCAACTTTTCCCTTAAAGAAAATTTAGAAAATGTTTAGACTTGAAGCTGTGGACATACATTCTTAGGGTGTGGATTATAATGTTAACTAGTACGCAGTTCTTATTCTGAATGTAATTCTTGTTTTGAAATTTAAACAATAAACAAAATTTTATACATATTTTTGCTTAAAGTCACATTTTGTCATATTTGGCTGCAAAGTATATAGTAGAATCAGCACAGTGCCTATCCAATGGAAATATGAACAGGACCACACAAAACGGTTCCACTGTGTCATTTTGTTCAATGTGGCTTCAAGAAAATAAACTTTTCTCACCACAAAAACTTGCTTGTCGTTTCCCACTTTTTAAAATGATCACTTTTAACTTTATTTCCAGCACCTTATCCCTTTTCTAACCGTTGTCTACTCTAAAGTGATTTGTTTCTTTTGCTCTGGAATCCCTCATTCTTCATTTTTTTTAAAACCACATTTCTAACTATAAAATGCATATTATTAAAACATGTTAAGCTTTTGGGATAGTTTGATGTTGGTAATGTAAGACTTTTGGCTCATTCACTTAGAATTTTGTGGTATTTATATTTTCAGTATATTTGATATTTTTTCTATGTGTTTTAACTTTTAGAGATTTTCTGTTAGTGCATAGTTGAGAACTGGCTTAATTCTCTAAAACATTTAATGCATATTATTAAAACATGTTAAGCTTTTGGGATAGTTTGATGTTGGTAATGTAAGACTTTTGGCTCATTCACTTAGAATTTTGTGGTATTTATATTTTCAGTATATTTGATATTTTTTCTATGTGTTTTAACTTTTAGAGATTTTCTGTTAGTGCATAGTTGAGAACTGGCTTAATTCTCTAAAACATTCAACTTAAATTTTATTCAGTTTTCTTTTTCAGTCTGTTTATCAGACAGTGTATTGATGGGCATTTTTTTTATCCGAGAATCTTAGATTTTCTTGATTCTAACTCAAGACATAGAACTGAGCTTCAAAACAGACATGAATTATTTCCAGATATTCTAATAGGTGAGAGAGAGAAACAGCCCAAAGTGCCCTGCACCAGCAGAAGCGCAAGCCTGGGGCAGTCATGATACTATTTCCAGTATATTTCCTTCACAGACTATACTTTCCAAATGATAACATCCTAAACAGAACCCAATATTCTGATAAGGATTTGGTACAGAATATTGTTGAGGGGAATTTTAAATTCCCAGTGTCATTCATTTTAATACATCCTTATGTCACATAATGTTTTTACTTATTTGCTTCTCAATTTCAGTTCCACTGAAAATTTGGACCAGACAATTCTCTGTTGTGGACAGCTTTTGTTGTGTGTAGGATGTATAGTAGTTCCCTTGGTTTCTATCCACTAGATGCCAGTAGCACCCTCCTCAATCATGACAGTCAAAAATGTCTCCAGACAAACTGCTGAATGCATCTTGTGTGATAAAACCATCTCTCGTTGAGAACAACTGGTTTAGGGCATTGTATTGCTAACTCATTCTGCTCGTGATCACATCTAGTCTTGACTCACTCCCAGGTGTTTTGTCCTTAATACCTGTCGAGTTTACCTGTCAACTATGCTTTATTCTGCATATGAATGATTCATTTTACTTCCTAAGCATACACATTTTGTCTTCATTTTCACCTCATTGTATAAGAAACTTACTCATCTCATCAAAGTCATTTGAAACTTATCTTTAACAGAATATAATTTTATATATTCAATATTTTAAAATTTCAAACATTAGTAAAGATAAGAAATGTAGGGATTATCCCTGTGAAGCACAACTTGGAAGTATTCTCCAAATTGATAATGTATCACTAGTAATTGCCCTTTGAATGTGACCCCCAAATCAGTCATTCATGTCTTTAATATAACATGGCCCCTAGCCTACTTTTCTAAATGTCTTTAACTTTGTTTTGTGAAACAATCAGAATGCCCTATCAAAATCAGGAAAGATTACATCTGTACGTACTCCATTTAATTGTCTCTCAGAGTTTCTTTTTCGCACATTCACATTGGTTGCTTGCTAGTGAGTGAGTGGAATCTTTCTTGAATTACAGAGGAGGGCACTGTATAGTCTGTGCTATTCTTTGAAAACGGGGTATACTGAGGATGGTCACCATCTGGCGATAAATACATTTTTATAAGTCGCAGATGGTGAGGAGTGGCGCTTCTCTTATAGACAAGAAAACCTATATGGTAGGTGGCGCAGTGGCAAAGACTCGGCTGTCAATGCAGGAGACGTGAGAGACGCAGGTTCAATCCCTGGGTCGGGAAGATCCCCTGGAGAAGGGAATGGCAACCCACTCCAGTCATCTTGCCTGGAGAATTCCATTGACAGGGGAGCCTGGAGGCTACAGTTCATGGGATCGCAGAATCAGACGTGACTGAGCACTAACGCTCTCGCTTTCTCAAGCATTGTCAGTCATCTTTTCTCCCAGACCCCTTCCATCCCTCCCATTCTTCCTTCATTTGTTTATTGCCCATTGACCTATTTAGTCAGCTAACGATTACCGATTACTCACTGTGTGCCAGGCATTAAGAACACAATGAGGGAAACAGTAGGGACCTAGGTTTCACAGAGCGGAGAGACAGGTTCAAGGAGTGGGGTGAAGGACAGAGGCGCTAGTCGTAAAAGAATCCGTCTGCCAGTGCAGGAGATGCAAGAGACATGGGTGTGATCCTTAGGTCAGAAAGGTACGCTGGGGAAAGACATGGCAACCCGCTCCAGGATTCTTGCCTGGAAAATTCCATGGATAGAGAGGTCTGGCGGGCTGTAGTCCACGTGGTTACAAAGAGTCGGACACGGCCAAGCACACAGACACAACAAGAACACGTGAAGGAGACAAGTGAACAGTTATCTGTGTTACAGTGCGCTGTAGATGGGGATAGACGCTTATCTTCCACTATAGGAATGTGCAGCAGAGGAGTCAGGCGCCAGGGAGTGCTTCTCAGGGTGCTGTCTAAATTCAGAACTAGGGGTTGTTCTGGAGAAAAAGGGCGAAAGATATTCCAGGTTATAGAAGGGGAGTGAAAGAAGGCATGATTGGGGAAACACAAATGAGTCAGTCTTGATAGAAAATTCTCCTCTTTCATCAGAGATAAGTTGAGGAGGAGACACTGAACATAGACCACTCGTGATCTGTATAAATATAGTTAGTGCCCACAGCTCATGACTGTTTTTTCCTCCCAAGTGTCTACTGGCAATGGGAATATCTAAAAATTGTCACATCATTTTTGAGTGGATATTTCTTTATGGAGACGTAGATGGCTTTTTCTAATGGAGTATCAGCTAAAACACTGTTGCTTGACATGATGCTGACTTTCAAGTTGGCATTAATTTATTCTCCTATATCTCTATGAGAATAATACCATAATACCACATTATGCTATTTTATGCCAGTAGTTTTAATTGTCATGCCTCGTGAAAAAAGAAGGTAGACACTATATAACCACTGTTTAAATCCCAAGGAAATAAACATTCTCTTTCACTTATTCACAATAGTGATGCCCTCTTTTCTTTCTACGTCTTTTTTCTTTCCTCATTCCTTATTTTCTAATTCATTCTTTCTCTATCTCTGGCTTTAGGACTCTTGCCTTCATCCTACCATATCTTGTTATATATAAGACTAGACTATGCTGGCTGTTCTTTAAGGGGATAAATAATTAGATCACAGATAATAAATAATCTTCATATTTGCTTGTAGATGGGCAGAATCGTTTTTGTACCAGTTTATTATAAAGTTGAGAGCAGAGACTAATCTTGCTTATCTTTATTTAGTAATTCAAAAAATTAAGCCAAGACATGGATAACTACCTCAAAATTACTATCCTACACTTTGCAGATAAGGGAAGATGTAACATAAGCAGTGGTCCTAGAGAGTTTGTAGTAAGTCAAAGAACCTATCAATAATCAAGCATGATGCTTTGAATTGACTCTGCATGTAATTCATCAATAATATACAGAATAATTGAGGTCATTGGATGATTTTTTAATCCAACTGTTAATTGATTTTCTCTTTAATTTTTTAAAATAATTGGTTATAATACATTCAATTACAGTGGATGTTCATTTCTGCCCCAATTTGATTCCCTATAATAAAGTTCATGTTGTTTTACTCTATTTTCCTATTTACGGTCATCACTGCTGGTGAGTGCATGCCAAGTTGCTTCAGTCATGGCTTACTCTTTGTGACCCTTTGGACTATAGACCACCAAGCTCCCCTGTCCAGGGGATTTTCCAGGCAAGTATATTGAAGTGGGTTGCCATGCCCTCCTCCAGGGGATCTTCCTGACCTGGATATCGAACCCATATCTCTTTTGCCCGGCATTGGCAGGTGGGTTCTTTACCACTAGCACCACTTGGAAAGCCCTCAATAATATATAAAATATTCCTATGTGCTTTCAAATAACCATTCTTATAGTTGAAAAACCATGATATATTCTTGTACGTTTCAGCAATGATTGCTATTTCAGTGATAGTTGACATTTCTAGAATTTACATTGGGAAGATATAATTTGCTGTCATAAACTCTCCTTGATAGCATAAGCATGTTCTACACAGCCTCTCTTGAGAAGGCTTAGCTCAAACTGTTAGCCATCAATATCTAAGGTAGCTGGAAAAAAGAGATGGGATAGCCTTCCTTGGTTTTGTAGACGACAGTTATGGCCCTCAAAGATGTCCATGCCCTAATCTCTAGAACCTGTTAAGGTACTATGTTACAGGGCAAAGAGGAATTAAGGTAGAAGACAGATTGAAGATTCCTACTCAGCTGATTTTAAAATAGGTGAGTTTGACGTAATCCCACAGGCTTTTAAGAGTGCAAGTGGGAGGTAGAAGAAGTGAGAGTAGAGAGGTGTGAAAAAGACTCAATCCCCTGCTGGATCTGAAGGTAGGAGGAGGCCAGAAGCCAAGGAACGTAGGCAGCCCGGAGAATCTCAAAAATAAAAGGAAAAAGTCTTGCTTGGAGACCCCAGAAAGGGATGCAGTCTGTTGACACCCTTATTTTAACTCAGTGATACTCATGTCAGACATCTGACCTCCAGAACTGTAAGATAATAAACTTGTGTTGTTTTAGACCACTGTGTTTATGGCTAATGATTACCAGGCTAACAGAAAGCCGATATAGAGTTACAGAGAGGGAGTTGAGATTGGATGGAGGATTCATCCAAGTGGAGTCTACCACAATACCAATTTTCTGGTGATTTAGAAGAAAAAATTATGTAAGAAAAATTAGAGCATTGGAATATCAAACAAGATCTCTTCTAATTAGACATAAATAGCCTTTGGTAACGGAGAAGGCAATGGCACCCCACTCCAGTACTCTTGCCTGGAAAATCCCATGGACGGAGGAGCCTGGTAGGCTGCAGTCCATGGGGTCACTAGGAGTCGGACACGACTGAGTGACTTCACTTTCGCTTTTCACTTTCATGCATTGGCGAAGGCAATGGCACCCCACTCCACTATTCTTGCCTGGAGAATCCCAGGGACAGAGGAGCCTGGTGGGCTGCCATCTCTGGGGTCACACAGAGTCAGACATGACTGAAGCGACTTAGCAGCAGCAGCAGCCTTTGGTAATGACAAAGTCTGATGTAAACTCAAGGCACCTGAATGAAGAACTCATATTTTGCTAAATCCAATCAATTATTCTCAATTATATACTGAATTTCCTATCGTCAGTTCTTTTTTTGGCTATTCTTTCTAGGGGGTAAGAATAAGATTGCACTCAGCATATTGACAGCCAATTTTCTAAAACATTTGTTTGTTTGTTTGTGTGCTGGATCCTCGTTGCTGCACGGACTGTCCTCTAGTTGTGGGGAGAGGGGGCTCCTCTCTAGTTGCAGCCTGCGAGTTTCTCATTCTGGTGGCTAGCTGTGGAGCACAGGCTCTGGGCTCATGGAGTTTAGTAGCTGCAGCACTTGGGTTCTAGAACGCAGGCTCAGTAGTTGTGGCACACGGGTTAGTTGCTCTGTGGCATGTGGGATCTTCCTGGTTGAGGGATCAAACCCATGTCTGTGCACTGGCAGGCAGATTCTTTACCACAGAGCGACCAGGGAAGCCCCAACAACTGACTTTTTCATGATGCTATAGCAATCGCTGGATCAATTGTCACAGACTCAGAGTATGTTATGAGTTCAAGATTTCCTGTCTGGAATGTTTGTCCTAAGGTTTTCCTGTGCTTTATGGAAATACTGCTTTCTAGGATTCTGGTTTAGTAGAAAATGTTTTTGTTATTTACTATAGGATCCCCGAGAAATGACATCCATGGGAAAATGTAAATCCCTTTATGATTTCCATAGAGTTGGGCATAAAAACTGACACAAACATTTAGAATAACTTTTAGTAAACTCTCATGCTGTAAAGAGCAATATTGCATAGGAAACTGGAATGTTAGGTCCATGAATCAAGGCAAATTAGAAGTGGTCAAGCAGGAGATGGGGAGAGTGAACATTGACATTTCAGGAATCAGTGAATGCAAATGGATAGGAATGGGTGAATTTAACTTAGATGATCATTGTATCTACTACTGTGGGCAAGAATCCCTTAAAAGAAGTGAAAAAAAGAAAAGTAGTCACCATAGTCAACAAAAGAATCCAAAATGCAGCACTTGGATGTAATCTGATAAATGACAGAATGATCTCTGTTCGTTTCCAAGGCAAACCATTCAATATCACAATAATCCAAGCCTATGCCCTGACCAGTAATGCTGAAGAAGCTGAAGTTGAATGGTTCTATGAAGACCTACAAGGCCTTCTAGAACTAACACCCAAAAAAGATATCCTTTTCATGATAGGGGACTGAATGCAAAAGTAGGAAGTCAAGAAATACCTGGAGTAACAGGCAAATTTGGCCTTGGAGTACAGAATGAAGCAGGGCAAAAACTAACAGAGTTTTGCCAAGAGAACACACTGGTCATTGCAAATACCCTCTTCCAACAACACAAGAGAAGACTCTATACATGGGCATCACCAGGGGTCAACACTGAAATCAGATTGATTATATTCTTTGCAGCCAAAGATGGAGAAGCTCTATACAGTCAACAAAAACAAGACCAGGAGCTGACTGTGGCTCAGATCATGAACTCCTTATTGCCAAATTCAGACTTAAATTGAAGAAAGTAGGGAAAACCACTAGACCATTCAGGTATGACCTAAATCAAATCCCTTATGATTATACAGTGGAAGTGAGAAATAGATTTAAGGGCCTAGATCTGATAGATAGAGTTCCTGATGAACTATGGAATGAGGTTCGTGACATTGTACAGGAGACAGGGATCAAGACCATCCCCATGGAAAAGAAATGCAAAAAAGCAAAATGGCTGTCTGGAGAAGCCTTACAAATAGCACTGAAAAGAAGAGAGGCGAAAAGCAAAGGAGAAAAGAAAAGATATAAGCATCTGAATGCAGAGTTCCAAAGAATAGCAAGAAGAGATAAGAAAGCCTTCTTCAGCAATCAATGCAAAGAGATAGAGGAAAACAACAGAATGGGAAAGACTAGAGATCTCTTCAAGAGAATTGGAGATACCAAGGGAACATTTCATGCAAAGATGGGCTCGATAAAGGATAGAAATGGTATGGACCTAACAGAAGCAGAAGATATTAAGAAGAGGTGGCAAGAATACACAGAAGAACTGTACAGAAAAGATCTTCACGACCCAGATAATCATGAGGATGTGATCACTAATCTAGAGCCAGACATCTTGGAATGTGAAGTCAAGTGGGCCTTAGAAAGCATCACTAAGAACAAAGCTAGTGGAGGTGATGGAATTCCAGTTGAGCTGTTTCAAATCCTGGAAGATGATGCTGTGAAAGTGCTGCACTCAATATGCCAGCAAATTTGGAAAACTCAGCAGTGGCCACAGGACTGGAAAAGGTCAGTTTTCATTCCAATTCCAAAGAAAGGCAATGCCAAAGAATGCTCAAACTACCGCACAGTTGCACTCATTTCACACACTAGCAAAGTAATGCTCAAAATTCTCCAAACCAGGCTTCAACAGTACATAAACTGTGAACTTCCAGATGTTCAAGCTGGATTTAGAAAAGGCTGATGAACCAGAGATCACATTGCCAACATCCGTTGGATCGTTGAAAAAGCAAGAGAGTTCAGGAAAGCATTTACTTCTCTTTATTGACTATGCCAAAGCCTTTGCCTGTCTGGCTCACAATAAACTGTGGAAAATTCTGAAAAAGATGGAATACCAGGCCACATGACCTGCCTCCTGAGAATTCTGTATGCAGGTCAAGAAGCAACATTTAGAACTGGACATGGAACAACAGACTGGTTCCAAATAGGGAAAGGAATATGTCAAGGCTGTGTATTGTCACCCTGCTTATTTAGCTTATATGGAGAGTACATCATGAGAAATGCTGGACTCGATGAAGCACAAGCTGGAATCAAAATTGCCAGGAGAAATCTCAATAACCTCAGATATGCAGATGACACCACCCTTATGGCAGAAAATGAAGAACCACTAAAGAGCCTCTTGATGATAGTGGAAGAGCAGAGCGAAAATGTTGGCTTAAAACTCAGCATTCAGAAAACTAAGATCATGGCATCTGGTCCCATCACTTCATGGCAAATAGAGCGGAAACAATGGAAACAGTGACAGACTATTGTTTTGGGCTCCAAAATCACTGCAGATGGTGACTGTAGCCATGAATTTAAAAGACACTTGCTCCTTGGAAGGAAAGTTATGACCCACCTAGACAGCATATTAGAAAACAGAGACATTATTTTGCCAACAAAAGTCTGTCTAGTCAAAGCTATGGTTTTCCAGTAGTCATGTATGGATGTGAGAGTTGGACTCTAAAGAAAGCTGAGCGCTGAAGAATTGATGCTTTTGAACTGTGGTGTTCTTGAGAGTCCCTGGACTGCAAGTAGATCCAACCAGTCCATCCTGAAGGAAACTAGTCCTGAATATTCATTGGAATGACTGATGTTGAAGCTGAAACTCCAATACTTTGGCCACCTGATGCAAGGAACTGAGTCATTAGAAGAGACCCTGATGCTGGGAAAGATTGAAGGCGGGAGGAGAAGGGGACAACAGAAGCGATTGAACTGAACTATATCACTTTCCTCGTCTAGTCCATCAATGTTGCTAACTTTACCCTGCTAACTATATGCAAAATCCATGGTATTCTATTCTGATGCCAAAATGAGAACTTAAAGCTATGTGGAGTATATTTATTTTCTAAAATATTATCTTTCAGAAAGGAAAAACATTGATGGTTTCTTGCTTGTCCCTAGGAAAATGGTATTCTATTGGCTCTGGACTTCATTTTTTGGAATGTCAGTTTTTAGTTTGTGCACTCGTATGTCACAATAAAAGTATTCTCTTGCTTTTTTCTTTTAACCCCTATTATTTCATTTTCATTGAAGAAAATTATTAACCTATATTCATGATTGGTGTGATAAACTGATGAAAAAATTGGTCTCAATTCTGTATCCCTTTTTTTTAGTGATACCCTTTGCAATATAATTTTTATAACATCTTACTTCAGTCCTCTGAATCTGGGATGGCTTTGTGACTTGCTTTGATCAAAAGAATGAAGCAGTAGCAACAGTTATGAAATTAGGCCTTTATTATTTCAACTCTCTCTTGGCCACCTGTCTTCACTATGAGAATAAGTCCAAGCAGCTTGCTTGAGGATGATAAACTGTATGAAGTGGGGCCAAGGTGTCCTTGCCTCTAAGAGCCACCAGCCAGAAGCATAAGTGACACCCATCATTGACTTATGGCTCACCAGAGTGGTAGAGGGGAGCCCATGTAAGACTAGAGAAATCATGCAGCTGAATCCAGCCTAAACTGTCATCAAAGAATTTTCAGGTAAATTGTGTGGTCTTAAGCTATTACTTTTAGGTCGGTGTGTTATGCCATCAGTAATAGCCAACTGAGGCAACATGGAGGCCTATGAATGCTCTGAAGTTTTGTGTAAAATTTGGTGTGTATTTTTGTTTTTATAGGAAGAACTTTTAGCATTTAGTAGTTCTCCGACAGCTGTGGTCCAGAAATGTTTTATAAATCATTGCCTTCCTTTTCACTTAGTGACAGACTTAATCACATTCACCTATTACATGAAACTATTTGGATTCTGATGAAGACAACTTTTCATTAGAATAGGAATAAAAACAACAAACAAACAAAAAAACAAAAAGAAACATTTCATGAGTATAGGTGTGCATGCCCATGCACACTTCTGTCAATTGAACTGGAAATCTTTGGATCTTTTCTCTAGGTAATATATCTTTGATATCATTGATTGTGTAGTACTGAAGTCTTTTGTGCATTGCTTATAATTAAATGCTAGAGATATATAATTAGATTAAAAGATGAATTTCAAATGCTAATTCTCTGCTTAATCAGATTGCCACTGCAGATTACGTTTGTTACATAAATTCTTTGATGAATTTGCTATTAAAATACCTTCATAACTGATGGTGTAGAATGCTCTTTCATCCCTTGTCGCTTGGATCCTCATTCTGAGCTGATCCCCTCCTACTTCACAGAAAAAAGGTAAATCATCAGAAGGGACCTTTGTCAACTCTTGGATAGCACAGCAATCATGTGAAGTCAATAAAACTGGTAACATAATGACCTGTTGCTTAGTTAATAAAGCTGATGGAAGCTTTAGCAATTGTCCAATTGTTTTAACATTGAAAAGCTAATTTTTAAAATTTTATTTTCCTGAATTCCTGTCCTGAAGGTTGAGGAATATTATATTATTTTCTAACTGATGTCTGTGTTGTCCTTGGTGGGCTGATGAGGCCAACACACAGGCTCTGCTTGAATGCGGAGCATTTGCTCTGCACTTATCTACCATGTGCCAAACCTTGAGAGCCGTGCATTTTCCTCAAACTCAGATCTTCTGGCTCATTGTCAGTCAAGTCATGCCAGAGCTGCTAGCCAACAAAAGCATATAGGGAAAATAAATTTGTCATAGGAAAAGTACAGAAAAGTGATCACTTTCGGGCAGGACTACAGTAAGAACACTGTTAGGCTGCGTTGCACTAATGTTAAAAACAAAATGCCTTGCCAAATATCTTAAAAAAAAATTTTTTTTTTTTGGTGTGTGTCAATTAAAGTGCAAGTGTTTGGGTACTTTGAGCATAGAATTAGACCCAAATTCAATTATCCACAGTAAACCATAGATATTGGCAAGAATTATTTATTCAGGAACCAAGATGGTTTTATTTTAACCCTTCCCCCACACCCAAGCCAATGTGTTTTCACTAGTCAGTGCCCAGGTGTGAGTGGGGAGAGGTGGGGGGAGGGGCAGGGTGGGACGGCTTGTATTTCAGTAAAGCATAGCAGGTGTAATGGTGGTCTCAGAGAAACACCTCCTTTCTTTCCACAGAATAACAGGCCATTTTATTGAGAAAAGAGCTGTGTTTTCTCCAGCACTTACACCTTAAAGCTTCAAATTCAGACCACATAGAGAGGATTTCCAGTGACTACAGAAGGGCTGCTGTAAACACCTAGTGGCTGGGAATGGAGGTTTCCATCAATGCTTTGTCTCTCTTCTAAGGGAAAGCACAATAGTCAAAGTTTTGTTCCCTTCTTTTTGGCTCTGAAATACTTGGAAAAGCGTTAAAAAAGATAAAGAGAAGGCTTCCCTGGTGGCTCAGATGGTAAAGAATCTGCCTGCAATGCAGGAGACTGGGGTTTGACCGCTGTGTTGGGAAGACCCCCTTTAGAGGGGAATGGCAACCCACTCCAGGATTCTTGCCCGGAGAATCCTGTGGACAAAGGAGCCTGGCAGGCTACAGCCCATGGGGTCGCAACAACAGCACTTTAAAATTTATCTTCATTTTTGGCCACGCTGTGTGGCATGTGGGATCTTAGTTCCTTCACCAGGAATGAAACCCATTCCCCCTGCATTGGCAGTGTGGAGTCTTAACCACTGGATCTCCAGGAAAGTACCCTGTTTCTACGAGATTGTGTCACCCAACACGTTGAATGGAATAGAAAGAGAAACCTGAGGGGTCCTTCACATGCTATATTTGCCACAAAATATGTTTTGTACATTGCTCTGACAGGAACTTGACGTTCGGTGGGTTCATATATTGATGCCGTGAGGGCCTGGCACCAGAATTTTCTCAGTGGGCAAAGTAGGTGCCTGCTACCCAGTGAAAAAGGGAATAAACCACACATAAAGTCTATACAGCATGCAGTAGTTACAGAAGGTCCCTTTATTCCTTCCAGATTCCCCAAGTCACATGTTCTTCGGTTCCATCTGCATCCTTTCTTTTCTTCAGCAAAGTGGCCGTCGGTGTCAATTTCCACTAGATATTATCTGTATAAACATTTCAGATCTGCAAGATGGGAGATACACACCCTGTTTCGCCCTGACCCGCATGTCTCCTTAAGGAAGGCTGTGTTTATTACATATCATCTTCAGAGGATGAACATGATTTAGGGACTGCTGTTGTGCTTGTCCTGGGAGGTATGTGTTGGAATGAAAAAATCCCACACAAAGAGATTAGGCACAAGTTGAGCGCTGAAGTTGCATGCTCTGTTTCCTTTCATTTTTTTCTTTTTAAGAAAATGTTCTCAGATTTTCCTCTTGCATCAACCCAAGATAGTGTTCTGAGCAACTTAAAATTTTTTCGGCTGCCTCCACCCTCTGTTTTTGGATTGGTTTTGTTTTTGAACTCTTGTGGTCACTTAGTTATTTACTAATGGTTGAAGAAGTGTCATAAAGCAGCAATGCTACTTGCTAGATATTCAAAAATACTGACGCATACAGAAAATATATACACATCCACTCACGCATGAATTGATCTCTGAATGGATTCTAAGCTAGCAGGGAGAGAATATACAATTGATCTCGTGGAACTAAACTTGTTTGGATAATTTTTTCTTACAGCAAAAAGAACTTTTTAAAAAGATTCTGCAATAGATGAACCTTAAACATTTTTTTCTTAAAAGTATTTTGTGTCATACAGACATGCTCAACTATTTTAAAATCTTACTTAATCTGTTTCAACTTAGGTTTTTCAGAAACTTTAGGGCTCAACTTTTTGCTTAGTTTGTATGATCATTATCTACAGCTTAGAAGCAAGAATGCAGGCAACACTGGAGTCCCCGAAACAAACTTGTTCTCTGAATTGTCATCACTGACTTTCTGAATTTGGTCTGAAATCAGGGATATAAAAATGTTAGTATTTAGGAAAAGTTAGGGGATCATATGATTGTAATTTGAGCTATACATTAAATGCCATAGAGTTATAGTTAAAAGAATTCTATGGTGACTATGTTTGTGTGTATATATATATATATATATGAAAAAAGTGAAAAGTGAAAGTGTTAGTCACTCAGTCGTGTCAGACTCTTTAAGACCCCCATGGACTGTACCAGGCAAGAACACTGAAGTTGTTAGCCATTCCCTTCTCTAGGGGGTCTTTCTGACCCAGGGATCAAACCCAAGTCACCTGCATTGCAGGCAGATTGTTTACCATCTGAGCCACCAGGGAAGCCTGGTGTAAAGAACGGTCTTGCAATCTATTGGAGTCTATTTTGGAAACAAATCCAGACCTTCGCCTTTGTGGCTGAGGTGATGCCCTTCTCTTTTGCAGATTCCCAGCTTTGCAGCTAGTATTCTCTATATCATGAGTTCCATTTTATTACTTACAATGCATACAACCCTCTAACGTGACTTCTGAAATTTTACACTAAAGTTCCCTCAGTGGTATACGACCATGAACTCTGAGTTCATCTGCCCTGAGAAAGTCCAGCCCAAACTGATCCAAATCATATTCAAACTTTCTTTGAATACTTTACCTCCAATATTAATGCAACATTTATACTATGATTCATAACAAGTCCTTGCTTACTTTAATGTAAAATGTTTTAAGTGACTTCCCATTGTGTAAATTTGGTGCATTAGGAAGAGGTGCCGGGTTCATTCCAGCATGCCCCACAAGGCTCTAAGACAGTAAAGAGGATTCACATTTTTATCCACTTATTCGCTGACATATTTAGCAAGTGGTTTCCTTTTTTTTTTTTGAGTGCTTCCTTTGTGTTCAGCACTGTGCAAGGTACTGAAAGAAGAGAGATTCTTTCTTTAATGATTTAATAATCTAGTGCTGGGGGAATGGGGGAATAAACATGGAAACTCTTCAATATAATAAAGTCTATCAAGGCTATGATTGAATTGTGTACTGTTTACACAGTTGGGAGTTTGGAGATGTTTCAGTCTTGGAGTCCTTGGTGGTACAGTAGGAGAGGAAAGACATAAGATGGGAGATAGGTAGAAGCTAGATTGTATTGGGCTTCATCTGCCATATTTCAGCACAGAGGTTGTCTCACAGGTAGGAATCCCCGAAGAGTTTTAGGAGTGGGGCTGATGTGATCAGTTTCATAGCAAAGTGGATAATGAAAGGAAGAAAGCAAGACTTGAGGGGAGAAATGGGTTAGGTGACTCTAATAAGAGTCTGGTACAAAGTGATTACGGCTTGAACTGAAGCCATAAAATGGAGGATAAAGGTATCAGACTTCCCTGGAGGTCCAATGGTTAGGGCTCCAAGCTTCCACCAGGGGGCACTGGTTTGATCCCTGATAGGGGAAGATCTCACATGCCAGGTGGCGAAAACAAAAAGAGGAAGGGCCATATGTGGGACATGTTACAGAGCTAAAACTGACAGAACTGGGTCATCAATGTGATGTGGGGGGTGAAGAGAGAAAATAAGAGTTTAGAATGACTCTGGGGTTTTGGTGGGGGATGGCAAATGGTGCCTTAACTTAATACAAGAGAAAGATCATTTTTGTTTATCTGCTGGTTGATGCTGGGTGTTCGCCTTTGCCAACACAAACGGTGCACCTTGTTCCATCTCAAGAGCCTCCACTGGGGCAGCAGGAAGTGTGCATTTCGAGACAAAGAATGGGCGTCTCCCTACTTGGTGATCTCTAAGCTCTGCTACCTCTGCTCTTGGCCAGCCTCCCTTTGAGGCCCTCAGATGAATACTCTGCCCAAGCATTTCCAGTTCCAGCCTCTGCTAGCCCAATGCCAAGCTTTTTAAATTCAGTATCATGGCCATCTCCTTCCCTGTCTAGGCAAATAATTATCATGAGGCCAAGCAATCTCTAAAGTGACAGCGACTAACGCCACTGCTAGGCTGTCTGGCCACACTGCTGTAAATGCAGCTGGGAAGGGAGCTAGGAACCAAACCAAGTGAGACAGTTGCTTTTACTCATGGCTCAGCAGGAGAATGAGCTTCATGTTTGCATCCTCCTTGTATTCCCTGAGTCTTAGGGACCATATGAAACCCCCCAGTGAGCACCAAGTATTCAGTGGTCTTGATACTGACCAGGGTCCTTGGCCATCCCCAATCCATAGAAATTCGCTAGAGGCCAGATGAATGATTCAAGCAAGGCTTTGTTGGGGCCCCTGTGCCAGCTGTAGGAGAGAATGAGAATAAGCAACGTGTTCCGTTGCTCGCTCTCCAGCAGGGTGGGGGGAGCGAGCTCATTCCTTATGTGGGGTGAGGGTAGGGGTGTGACCAGAGGTTGGTCTGGACAGGTGGCTTAGGTGGTTTGCCCACCTCTTTTGTGGTGTTCCGTTCAGGGGGAGGGCATGAGCAGTACCCTACTTTTGCTCCTGACACCCAGTTTTTTGCTCCTAGCTCTTCAGAAATGGCAGAACTGGTTTTTTATTTTATTTTTTGTCATTTTGGTACAGGACTACCCCAGTGCATGCACACACTTATTTTTAGTCCCATATGGCTGCTTTGAATTTTGTATCTCAAGGAGAGGTGTGTCTAAATGCAAGCTTTGCAGTACCGCAGCAAAGGGTCCCACCCACGTCTCAGACCTGTCTCAGTCTGTCAGAGATGAGGAACTCCGCATGAAAACACCCTCCAATCTTAAAGGCACTGCTAGCAAAGCTGCCCAATCTGGGCCCATGAGGGGGAAATTATCTTTATTTTCCTGGTTAAGTGTCAGGTCAGTTTATTTCTCACCCTTGGTTCTTGTCTCAGTGCAACAAAAATTTGGAACAATGGATAAAAAGGGTTTAAAACATCAGACAAGTTACAGCTCAAGTAGACAGGTTTTTTTATTAAACAGACACTCCCAAGATACAGGAGCAGACTAACCCGCAAGGAATCATCATAACAATCCCTCTTGACTTTACCCTGTTCTTCCTTCCTGTCTCTTCCTTTTGGAGGGGCCCTGGGTGGGCTTCTCATTTGGGTGGCTTTTTCTTGTTGCAGAGCATAGGCTGGAGGGGCCTGGACTCCATACTTGTGGCTTGTGAGCTCTAGAGAGCAGGTTCAGTAGTTGTGGCACATGGGCTTAGTTGCTCCGCAGCATTGAAGGATCTTCCTGAACCAGGGATCAAGCCCATGTCCCCTGCAGTGGCAGGTGGATTCTCATCCACGGTACCACCAGAAAAGTCCCCCTAGCTGGTCTCTTGCAGCTTCTGAAGATGGCTGGCTTTCCTTGGCACTCCTTGACTGTGGCCTCATCCTTTCAGTCTTTACCAGCATCTTCACATCACTGTCTCCTCTATGCATCTGTGTCTTCTCCTCTTCTGTTTGTTACACATCCTAGCAGGACACTTGTTATTGCATTTGGGGCACCTTGAATCATCCAGAATGATCTCCTTGTCTCAAGATCCTAACTTAATTAGATCTTTAAAGACCTCCCCCGCCTTTTTTTTTTTTCAAATAAGATAACATTTACACTTCCACAGAGTAGGACATGAAGTTTCTTTTTAGGTGACTGTCATACAGCCTACTACAGAAGGGGTCAAGAATAGAGGTAGAAGGAAGAGTCCAGAAATAGGATACAAAGAGACTGGAGAAAGGAAGTGAAATAAGGATGTGTAGAAATTGGAGTGGGTGGTCAGAACCCAAAGAATTCTCACCTAGCAGCCTCAGATGTCTCTGTGAAGCAGCAGACAGGGTCGTATGTTCAGAGGACCCGCAGTAGGGATAGGCCTGAAGATAGGAGAGAAGTGAAATATTTTAAAACGGCGTGATGTGGGAGGAAACGTTGACAAAGAACAGAAGAAGGGCAAAGGGGCAGAAGAGGGTGAGATATGGGGGATGATATGTTCGTGGATCTTACGCTTGTAGCCTTGACCATATCTTTATGCGTTTTGTTATATTTTTCATCAAGAGGGTGCAGTAAAACAAAACAACTCGAGCATCAAAAGAAGAAAAGCAGGGCTTTCTAGTAGCTCAGTGCTAAAGAATCCACCTGCCAATGCAGGAGACATGGGTTCGATCCCTGATGGGGGAAGATTCTATGTGCTGCAGAGCAACTAAGCCCATGAGTCACAACCACTGAGACCCCGTGCCCTGGAGCCTGCGCTCCCCAAGAGAAGCAACGGCAAAGAGAAGCCTGCACGCCACAACTATAGGGTAACCCCCACTCTCCGCAATTAGAGCAAAATCCACGCAGTAATGAAGACCCAGCACAGCCCCCAAGTATGTACACAAATACAATTATTTTTTAAAAATATTATAAAGGAAAATCAAAACCAATGCCCGTGAAAATGAAGCAGCAGCCTGCTAACTTCATCTAGACCAACCCAGCAAATCCACTGCTTTCTCACCGTGAAACCGAGGGCAACACTGGGTGGCTAAGGCACAGCCAGGATTAATGTGGGAGAGAAGGGAATGAAAGCCTTCAGTCATGGGGAGCTCCATGGGGAGCAGGGCAAATTGAGCTGCATTTTCTTTGGCTTCTGATCTAAAGTTTCTCTAGAAAAGGCTTTTCGAGGAAATGAGAGAAATGCCAAGAAGGGGAGTGTGCTAACTGTGGGGTAGATAAGCCTCTGAACTGAACATACTGTACTTGTCCAAATGATCAAACCATAGGAACAAACTTCAGTCTGTAACTTTAGCCTTATTATCATTTTAAAAAATTAACAGGGGCTATTTACTGGGCACCAGCCATGTGTTGGCCTCCATATTGCCCTGAGTCCATATTTTGGTGGAAATAGTGCCAGCGTTTATATAAATGACTCCAAGCAAGTTCTGATCTTGAGTCTTCCCACAGTATACCATTAAACCCATGTCCAAATGTCTAGACTTTCATATGATCAGAAGAAAAGATCAGACATTTTTTCTGGCCTGCTTATAAGTCCATGAGTTTAAATGGAATCTTGATACTTGGATTAATGGAACAGAGATTAGAAATGAACAAGAGTTTGTTGTCTGAGTCCATGATATTCATTTCTTGGTTCCTCAGGTTCAAAGCTGAAATGATGAGAATTACAGTACATTGTTACAGTACATTGTAGTTGCTAGATTTCATATTCTGGGTTTCTGTCCTCTAGGCACCAGGAGCCAAGAGAGTGACTGTATATACCTTATAGTAGGACTTCTCAAACTTAATTTTTTTTTCATAATTTTAGTAATAGCTAATATTTATTGTCACTTTCTCTGTGACAAGGCTTACTCTGTCTTTATAGCAACTTAAGATGTAGACATTTTTACATTATCCTTATTTTTTTAAAACGGGCTTTCCTGATAATGCAGCATTCTTGGGCTTCTCTGATGACTCATGGTAAAGAATCTACCTGCAGTGTGGGAGACCTGGGTTCAGTCCCTGGGCTGGGAAGATCCCCTGGAGTAGGGAATGGCTACCCACTCTAGTATTCTTGCCTGGAGAATTCCATGGACAGAGGAACCTGGCAAGCACCCTGATGCTAGGAAAGATTGAAGGCAGGAGGAGAAGGGGACGACAGAGGGCGAGGGGGTTGGATGGCGTCACTGACTCGGTGGCCATGAGCCTAAGCAAGCTCCGCGAGATGGTGCAGGACAGGGAAGCCTGACGTGCTGCAGTCCACGGGGTCACAAAGAGTCGAACCTGACAGAGGGGCTTTCACACACAAGTATTTAAAAAATGTTTGCTCTGTTTTTCCTTTTGGCTGCGCGGGGGGTCGGCTGTGCGTGCAGGATCTTGGTTGCAGTGCACAGGCTTCTCTCTCACGATGGCCTAAGGGCTCCAGAGCCTGGGTTCAGTAGTTGTGGCACAGACTCAGTTGCCCCTTGACAGCATGCGGGATTTTAGTTCCCCGAGCAGAAATCGAACCGGAACCCCCTGCGGTGGAAGGTGGCTTCTTAACCTCTGACCCACCAGAGAAGTCCCTATCATCCTTATTTTATTGGGACAGAAGGATGAAACAATATGCCCAAAGTTGCAGTGTTTTTAAAGGTTGAAATCCATATTCAGACCTGGACAATCTGATTCTGGAGCTAAACACCTACCTCTTCATTGCTATTACTTTGCCTAGTTTGTCTCCATAACGTCCAGTTCCTGTCCCACCACTCTACAGTATTGCATTCTTATAGTCACAAATAATCATCTAATCACCAGTTCTTAATGTCCCCTTCTTGACTTCTCTATAATTTTCAGTACAGTCTGTTTTGAAGCATTCCCTTCCCTTGATATCCGTAAATATTCTTGTTTTTCTTCTGCCCTTTTCAACACCTCTATCTCCTGTTTGGACTCTCTTGCATTTTTCCCTTTAAGGGAGGGTTTGTCTCAAGCCTTCAAATCTGAGCCCCAATCTACATATAGTACTTTAATCTCCTTTAGGAATAAAAAATCCTTAAAGGAAATTCTCCCAACAAAACCCCTTTTACACTAGTAGAGCGACATACTGTAACTTCCACTACAGGCCCAGCCTGGGGTTAGTGCTTCTCAAACTTAAATGTGCTTAGGAATCTCCTGGGAATCTTGTTAAAATGTGGATTCTGTAGGTTTGGGGATGGGCCTGAGATTTTTGCATTTCAAACAGGCTCCCAGATGACTGAAGCTACTGGTCCAAGGGATATATTTTGAGAAGCAAGATGTTAGACTATTTTTTAAAAATATTTATTTATTTACTTGGCTGTGCCGGGTCTTAGTTGTAGCACTCAGGGTCTTTGATTCTTGTTACAGTATGTGGGATCTTTAGTTGCAGCATGTGGGATCTAATTCCCTGATCAGGGATTGAACCCGGGCCTCCTGCATTGGGAGCACAGAGTCTTAACCACTGGACCACCAGGAAAGTCCCCAGACTATTTAAAAAATTTGTAGAATACTTGCACATTGATCCAAAAGTTTGTGGATCTGTAAATATAGGATTCGAAAAAATCATGTATAATAATAAGCTGGAACTGTTTCCCGTATCTTTTGAGAAGATTCACAATTTTTTTAGACTCTCAGTGTCTTCATATTGACCATAAATCCACTTAATTTTCTCTGTGGTGAGTATCCAGCAATTAAAAGGAACCAAAATATCTACTGTGAAGATAGTGAGTGAGATATTTCTTAGTTTTGAGGTTGATGGGCTCCAAAAGTACATCCCCAAGAATATATAGAATTTTTCTTTTCTTTTCTTTTTCTTCTTAATAGTAAACCTCATGAAGAAACTAGACAATCTCTTGAGAAGATAGAGCTTTTTGTTTTTATAATCAAAATTTCAGTTGTAGTGTTGGAGGCACTTTTACTAAGATTAATTAAGCTATTTGCAGATTTAGCTATCAGAGAGGATTGTATTGGCTCCTTATTCAGCATCCATGTTCTTCCTTCTTTTCTATCAAAATGCAATTTTGTGAAAGTATTACCCCTGATACCATGGAGCTACATGCTTGGGGATAACTGATGCCTCCCCAGCTCCAACAGTGGGTCTGGTCCACTGAAGGATAATCCTATTCCTTTGGCCAGTTGTGACTCGGAAATGAGATGTAGAAGCTCCCAGGGGAGCCTCTTAGATACATTTTCTTATTCCTAGGCGAGATCCACAGGAGAGAAAAGTCTGTCCTCTGTATTTTATGAAGATGCAAGCTCCAAAACTGCCAAAATCATCTTGCAACCAGCTTGAGAATAAAGCCAACAACAGTGGAGAGATGGAGTGAACTGATACTCTCATTAGCCACTGACTTAACCAATCTCACAACCCTCCTGACTCCTGGGCCTTTTAATATGTGAACTAATTTCCATTCTGTAGTATTCTGCCTAGTCTGGTTTGAGACCTCTGTTACTAATAATTGAAAACATCCTTCTTTTTTTTTTTTTTTATCTTCACACCAAATAAAGTTGAGAAGGACAAGTCCTGGGGAGCACACATCTCTACATAACTTGCTCTTTGAATCCTCAAGAGGATCACAGTGCAGCTCGAATACATAACGATCTTATTAAAGCTATAGGAACTCAGTTTGGTGACACTGAAATAACCAAGCACAATGATTCTCATCTGGTTGATGACTAGATGAATTTCTTGAATGTTAACAAAGTTTTCCCCCAAAAGATACTATTTTAAAAATAAATTTTCACATTACACTGATAAATCTGAGAACCAAGCAGCTTTTTAAAACACTGATTTATTTACTTTTATTTTCCATTTTACGTACTTTGTGTGGCTCCTGATGAGTGGCCCTAGATTATTCATGACTGCTTCTACTGTGCGGAGGTATATTTTAAGAAAAACAAGTCACCAGCCACTCTTTCTGCACTTTGAACACACACATCGCTAGAGTGGATACTGTTCAAATGTGAAAAATTAGAACTCACGTTACAGTTCAGGCTGCAGCAATGCTTTGACACTGGCTTCTCCCAAAAGTAAATAGTCTGAGTTCGTTGATCATTTGTTGTTAAAACTCCATTTGTGAGTGTTGTGAAACATGAAATAATCTGTACATTTGCAGCACTGAGAATGATGCTGTGTGAAGCAAAGTGGCTGAAGAATGACTTCTTTATAATAGCATATGGCAAATCTCTCTAATGAGAGGCAGTTTACTGGACAAGCCTACACGTGGTCCTTGACAGCAGGTGTCTGGAGACAATCCTGTGAACATTTTCAAGTATACTGTTACTGGCAATTGGCAAGAAAAGGGGGAAGAGCTGAATGTGGAGGATCGAACCAGAAAGGGGAAGAAAATGCCAAACGATAATGAAAGAGAGGGGAAAAAAAGAAAACCTAAAATCCCCAGCTCACCAGCTTGTTTCTGCATTAAGGAAGCATATAAATAACTCCATTAGAGGGCACTAAACATGACATATTACCTCCATGGAAGAGAAAGGTCTTATTGTGCCCACACCACTAAGTTACCTAAGGCTCCTTTCTCAATAGAGAATGGATGCAAGTGACCAGCTCATGTCAGTGGGGAGTTTAATTAAACCACTCAACGCTGGTCTGCAGCAGCTGAGAATGAAATTTATTGGGGGAAAATATTCATTTGGACAAGTTTTACATGAGGGTTTTGCATCCCATGCTTAATGTCAAATGCAAGGCTGTCACTCATAATTGTGTTCTTGTGTGCTTGAACAAAGGTGCCTGGTCCAGGAGGTGAGTGGGGACTGCCGTCAAAGCCACGTTGCACTTGCCAAGCCGGAACCCTGGCTGAGCACTGCGTTTGCCGGGAGCCAGGGGTGCATTTTTTTTCATCCCACAAAAGTACTTTCTTCAGTTAAGCCATGGGCTCTCCCACAGGGGCATCTTTTACTAATTCGCCAGATGGGAATGAGGGACTTTTTTTTTTTAATGATGCTTTTTCTAATTGGTCCGCCTTGAGAAGACACCTTTCTTCCCTCTTTGGCACAAAGGCACATATAAACGAACAGCTGCCCTGTTCAAGAAAGTTGAGTCTGCCCCCCAAACTGGACCCCAGGAAAAGACTAACATAGAGGGCGATGGGCATGTGGCTGCTGATGTGTAGGTAGGTTACGTCTATACTTCGAGAACTCTTATTTTGGAAGGGTAGCCATGGGCTTGCCATGTGCATGCCATTCCAGGACTTGGCCTAGTCTGCTGATGAAAGTTAATCAGTTGCAGGAAGAAGGAATAGGCTTGTGTCCTTCCACATTCCCTGAAATGTGGACTTTATACCTTTCCGTTGCCACTAAGTGTCCCCTGGTCTGGTTGTCTTAGGAATGCAATATGGGCAGAGTTGATGGGGAACAGTTTTTCTTTTATTCCATTCAACATATTACACTTTATGGATGACTAGAGAAGGAGCAAAAACAAAGCAATCAAGAGCAAAAGGAAGGACTTCCCTGGTAGTCCAGTGGCTGAGGTTCTGTCCTCCTGCAGAGGGCCTACATTCGATCTCCATTCAGGGAGCTAGATCGCATATGCCACGACTAAGAGCTGGTGTAGCCAGATAAGTAAACATATAAGCATTCTTCTCCTTATCACAGTATTAGTGATGATTTTTAAAAACTCTTTCATTAATTCTTATGCTTTGAGAAAAGGCACAGTTCTCACAAACTCTATTCTTTACCAATGTGGTCAATTTTATTATTTAAAATTTCTCCAGTTGTTTAGTCTCCTTTCCTTATGAGAAGATTGTACATTTTTACCCTGCAGTTCCCACGGGTTAAGAAATATTCTTCCAGCCTTCCCTGGTGTTGCAGTGGGTAAGAATCTGCCTGCCAATACAGGGGATATGGGTTCGATCCCTGGTCCCAGAAAATTCCACACACGGAGAAGTAACCAAGCCCTTGAGCCACCACTACTGAAGTCCAAGAGCCAAGAGTCCATGCTCCCAGTAAGAGAAGCCACGGCACGGAGGAGCTCTTTATACAACAAAGAGTAGCCCCCAGTCACGCAGCGAGAGAAAGCCCACAGCAAGCAACAAAGACCCCATGCAGCCAAAAATATCAATTAAAAAAAGAAGAAATATTCTTCCTGGTCCCATTGGTATTGGTTCTGGCCACGTGACTTCCTTTGGCCAATCATATCTGAGCAGATGTGCTCAGATTTACTTCCCTGTGCCACTGAGGATGACATATCCTTTATAAGGGCTGCTTCCCTCGCCTGGATCTGAGAATGAGAAGTCCTGTGGGGCAGACATGCAACCTACCTGCAGCCTACCTGTAACACTAGTGCCAAAAAAAGCCTTTATTTGATATGTCACAGAGATTTGATGGATCATTTGTTTTATTATAGCAAAGCTGTCCTAATGAAAATCTTACAAGAAGTGGCATTGGCTTTTGGTCAATGTATGGCAAGAAAACTTTGATTAAAGATGGGGGAGAATGGCAAACTAGTGGATTGGCCAAAATGTTCTTTTGGGCTTTTCTGTCACATCATATGGAAAAACCTGAATGAACTTATTGGCCTACCCAATATGATGTGGAGTGGTGACTATTTGGTGTATTGTCCATCCACAATCATGTGAAGGCAGAAATACACTGAATGTACCCATGACTTTCGGTGAAGATGTGGCAAAGCAGAATGTCCCTGAAGTGCCGTAATTACTATTAGATAGATTAGATTAGACAAATAACTAAAGAAGTGAACTCAGAAAAGAATTATGTAAGCTGGGATGAGAGGGAAAAGAGAATTTTGAAGTGTTGAGATTTGCAGGGTTGAAATATATAACCATTTCTTCCATCAACCAGTAAAGGATAAAATTTAGAAATGCTTTGAGTTCTGGGAGTAACAGCAGTCAATTAAAACTTAATCTTGGTCAAAGGTCATGATGACCACATCCCTTGTTAAAATCTCTAAATATATTATGGCATCCCCCTCCTGCAAAGAAATTGTTTCAACTGGACAGAGTGGATCAGAGAAAACAGAGAAGGGCATGCCTAGCTGATAAAAGACCAACAATCTTGAACTGCTTGTAAGGGAAGGTGGGGAGGAGTGTCTTGAAAAACAAACAAACAAACAAACAGACTGGGTGTGGCACAGGGATCTCACTGGAATCAAATAGGTATAGAGCCAAGAGTATTTTGTGTATGTGCCGTGTGAGGGGGGAGAGAGAGAGAGAGAAAGAGATCATCAAAAGAGCTACCAGCCTAAATCAGAAGAAAAAAAAAGACTGTTCAAGACATAAAAGCAAACCTTTGGGTCCCTAAATATCTACAGGCAGAAAGCAGGCTGAGAAGGATGCTGACAAAGACCCTCAGGAGCCCTCTTTTTGACTAGTTCCCCTTCCCACCTCCACTCTAGCAAGAATTCCTCCCATTTTTGGGAGGAATCACCCTCAATAGCTGGGCCAAACAATCACTCATCTCCCACCCTTGATATCTGATCACCCTGGCTTGCCTTCAGCAAGAACCATGTTGCCTTGTTTTCGCAAGTACCTCTCGCCTTGATGTCTTCCTCTTAGTAATTTTCCACCCGCTGACCCCCTCATCCTGCTTACTGACCGTAAATCCCTACTTGTGCATGCTATCTGCAAGCCGAGCCCAATTTCTTGCCCCTATTTCAGGAGTCTCGACGTCAGGAGTCTCAGCAACAATCGAAGTGGTCCTGAATAAAGTCTTCTTCACCATTTTAGTAAGTGTCCTTAAGCAGTGCTCAGCCACAAAGGCGGCGATACTGTCCAGTGGCCTCTGCAGATGAGGTCAGGGAGGATAATAACAGAAGAAGCTCCTCTGGGAGGGCAGAGGCAAAAGCCATGGAGAACGTGGGCCTGAGAATGACTTGTAGGAAGCAGAGCCAGTGCTGGGGCCAGGAGCTCTTACTCTCCACCGACAAGGAGGCTTTTGCAACATTTTGCCCCGGAGGTTAGCATTGTTATTGCTAAGTGACCAATACATATCTCCCTTTCTTCCTGAAGGGTGTTTCTTACTGTTATCGTATTTCTGAGATACTACTATGTCTTGTGTTTGTAACTTGTGGTTTAGTCCATGTCTCTGAAGAGAGACTCAGTTCAGTTCAGTCGCTCAGTCGTGTCCGACTCTTTGTGACCCCATGAGTCGCAGCACGCCAGGCCTCCCTGTCCATCACCATCTCCCGGAGTTCACTCAGACTCACGTCCATCAAGTCGGTGATGCCATCCAGCCATCTCATCCTCTGTCATCCCCTTCTCCTCCTGCCCTCAATCCCTCCCAGCATCAGAGTCTTTTCCAATGAGTCAGCTCTTCGCATGAGGTGGCCAAAGTACTGGAGTTTCAGCTTTAGCACCATCCCTTCCAAAGAAATCCCAGGGCTGATCTCCTTCAGAATGGACTGGTTGGATCTCCTTGCAGTCCAAGGGACTCTCCTTCAGAATGGACTGGTTGGATCTCCTTGCAGTCCAAGGGACTCTCAAGAGTCTTCTCCAACACCACAGTTCGAAAGCATCAATTCTTCGGTGCTCAGCCTTCTTCACAGTCCAACTCTCACATCCATACATGACCACAGGAAAAACCATAGCCTTGACTAGATGGACCTTAGTCGGCAAAGTAAGGAAAAACCATAGCCTTGACTAGATGGACCTTAGTCGGCAAAGTAATGTCTCTGCTTTTGAATATGCTATCTAGGTTGGTCATAACTTTTCTTCCAAGGAGTAAGCATCTTTTAATTTCATGGCTGCAATCACCATCTGCAGTGATTTTGGAGCCCCCCAAAATAAAGTCTGACACTGTTTCCACTGTTTCCCCATCTATTTCCCATGAAGTGATGGGATCAGATGTCATGATCTTCGTTTTCTGAATGTTGAGCTTTAAGCCAACTTTTTCACTCTCCACTTTCACTTTCGTCAAGAGGCTTTTGGAATAGAGACAATTAGGAGAGCCTGGACTTTTGAGCACGATTGGATGGAATTGCACACACGTGTGGAGGACGAGAGCAGCTCTCCGTTATCCAGGGGGTGGACTAAGGTAGACTGTGCCATTGTCCCCTCTCTAGTTACTCTCACTTTTCCTTAAAGAAGATGATTCATTCATCCCCGCTCATTGCTATGTGATTTGCAGGAACCCTCCCCGTCCTCCCTGCCACCATAGGAGGGGTGTACTTTGTGGAAACAAGCAAAGACCACCCAAAGGAGAACAAACAGAGGCTATTTATTCAGAGGCTGCTACATAGCAAGGCAGTCAGCCTCCATCACTTGCCTTTGGCAGAGAGTCAAAGGCAGGCAGGGGAGCAGGAGAGCTATTTTACAGTGAAAGAAAAGGAAGGCTTCAGGTATACTGATTGAGGTTGTTGGCACGGAGACCCTGGAGGCAGGCTCGCTGGAAACGGGGAATGTTGTGTGATTGGTTTGGGAGAATATTTGGCTTCTCTGGTCAATCCTGAGTTGGAAGCAGGGGCAAAAAAATCTGGCAATCATTGACCAAGTGCTGACCATGTGGAGCTGATTGCTACAGATGTTGTGGTTTGGCTTCCTGGGCTGGTTGCTGCCGAGGTTGGAGGTCAGAGTTTTATTGCGTAGGTCTGGCCATTATCCACTTGTGTGTTCAGTCTCCACTTTATCTCATTGACACTGAGCTTAGCAACGGGAATTCTTCAGCCAATAGGATGTGAGTGAGCATCCTCTACGTCATGTTTGAGCAGAAGGCTTGAGAGCCATTGTGTGTTTTATTCTGAACTTCTTTCCCTTCTGCTGTGAGACTGGCATTTCTGATGTAAGGGGCTACTTCTTTAATCTGGGTTCCAGAGTGTGAAGACACATGGACCAGGGCCATTGCCTACCCTCTGCCAAAAACACAGCTGCAGTGGACCTGGAGTCCCCATGAAATGCCACTGAAAAAATAGGCCATTGTTTTGAAAGCCATTATCGATTTTCTTTTTTTTTTTTTTTTTNCTACTTCTTTAATCTGGGTTCCAGAGTGTGAAGACACATGGACCAGGGCCATTGCCTACCCTCTGCCAAAAACACAGCTGCAGTGGACCTGGAGTCCCCATGAAATGCCACTGAAAAAATAGGCCATTGTTTTGAAAGCCATTATCGATTTTCTTTTTTTTTTTTTCGGTCAAGTTGCACAGCTTGTGGAGTCTTAGTTCCTCAACCAGGGATCGAACCCTGTGCCCCCTGGAGTGGAAGCACAGAGTCCTAACCACTGGACCACCAGGGAATTCCTGAGGTTCCTTGTTTAAGCAAAGAAACTAACTAATGCAGTCATCCTAGATCAGAGAGACTCTGATGGTTCCAGAGCCTAAATAAAGAGTTAAAGGCATTTTTTAAAAAATATATTAAGAAACAGAATAGCTGCACCAATGAATAATCATAATAAAGATATTGATAACAGCAGCTACCATCTATGTAAAGTAAGCTTGTTTGAAGGCACTCAGTTGTGTCTGACTTTGTGACCCTCTGTCAATGGAATTCTCCAGGCAAGAATACTGGAGTGGGTAGCCATTCCCTTCTCCAAAGGATCTTCCCAACCCAGGTCTCCTGCATTGCAGGAAGATTTTTTAACCATCTGATCCACCAGGGAAGCCCACCATCAATACTTGGTCATTTTAAAATTTCATGTAGTTCATGAAAAAAATGTCATTTACCAGAAATTCTCTTAAGAATCTGTCTTTCTAGAATAATACTCAAGTGACTGGCAAAGTAAGACAGTGGGAGAATGTAGGTGGGACAGAATTCCTCTGAACAACTAGAGGGATGGTTTTTTAGGTCACTGTTGAACCAGAGAAACAAGGAGACAAAGAAAAGAGGCAGACAGGAGGTGGAACCAGTGAGGTGGGAAACCCTGCAGCTCAGTGTGGTCTATTAACCCTTCTCTCTAAATCTCAAATACATTTGTGAAACTGATGCAATGTCATGGTCAGAAAACTTGGTGAACCTGCAAGGAACCTGCAATATCCAGATGGATATTCTGAAGTTGCCTGATGGGTGTAGAAATATCAAAGTAGAGATAACTATGGCCATGGGACATTATAGGAAGTTATAGAAAGGGATTTTAATGGCCACAGGCTGAAGAGTTGGACCAAATTTAACTAAATTTCTTGAGTCTTAGTGGGCTGCTGTTGGCAGAGAAATGGTGTTAACCAAAGGCTACAAGTAAATACTATTCCCATTTCACCAATGAGGAAACTGAGACCCCTAACAGTGGCATAACTTGCCTTGAATCATGCGGTGAGAGATTTGAATAGATGGGATGAAAGTCTGATATGAATTCTTTTAAGGCTGTGCTCTTTATTCTGTTATTCTGATTCCATGTGAAAGGTAAACATTGATGATACATTTGTAGCCTCTCAGGAAAATTTTAATAAAGGTAATTATTTAGGGCAATTTTTACTAAAAATGTTCCTTTCTTAATGAAATTTTAGTATTGTGCCTACTTGGCTGTATTCAACACCCCTTTTAAAAACCACAAATTGTTCATGTCAGTCCTGGCTTAAAACCCCGTGGAGGTGAGGGATCAAGTCCAAATCCCTTCGTGGGGCCCCCGTGTCCAGGCTGACCTGGGCTCCCAGGCCCCCCGCTCAGCTCACACCACACTCTGCCTCTGTCTGAGTTCCAGCTGCAGTGGCTTCCTCAAAGGCACCACTGTACTCTTGCATTTACCCTTTTCCTAGAAGGTTCTTTCCACTAATCCCACACTCTTCTCAAAAAAAGAAGGGAAAAAAAGACTTTCATGGAACTAAACCCTACTCATCTTTCAGGTTTCAGTTTAAATATTTCTCTTCAGTGTAACCTTGTCTAACTCCCTCTCCATTCCCTCCAGATTAGGTCGTGTCCTTTTGTGAAGTATTCTTATAGCTCTTTGTGGTGGTGGTTGAGTCGCTAAGTTGTGCCCATTTTTTTGCAACTATAGCCCACCAGACTCCTCTGTCCATGGAATTTTCCAGGCAAGAATACTGGCGTGGGTTGCCATTTCCTTCTCCTTTATAGCTCTTGCTCTTCTCCTTTATAAGTACTTACCTTTGGTTGTCACTGTCAATATAAATCCCTATGATCATTAGCTTAATGAGAGGCAGTAGGGTTATCCTGTTTATAAGAGAAAGTGACGAGGCCACATCGCCTAGATTCAAGCCTCTGTTGTGGCACTTAGTAGCAGGGAGGGCCTGGCCCTATTGTGTAAGATCTGTGTCTTCTTTTCCTCTTCTGAATAGTGCACATAAAATAATAGTACCTACTTCTGGGAAATCACTGTTCCTCTCCCATCTCAAACAGATCACGTTTTAATCTGATTGTATTTATTTATCTTAATTGAAGGATAATTGCTTTACAGAATTTTGTTGTTTTCTGCCAAATATCAGCACGAGTCAGCCATAGGGATACACATGTCCCCTCTCTCTTGAATCTCTCTCTCATGTCCCTCCCTCTCTCACCCCTCTAGGTTGTTACAGACCCCCCGTTTGAGTTCTCTGAGTCACACAGCAAATTTCCCATTGGCTATCTATTTTACATATGGTAATATAAGTTTCCATATTGGTCTCTCCATACATCTCACCCTCTCCTTCCTCCACTAACCCCCACCCTGCCCAACCTGTTCTGTTCTCTGTGTCAAAATAGATCACTTTTGATGTGTGGGATTTTTCTCCCCATAACAGTACAACTCAGAAACTTCCCTGGTGGTTGACGGGCGAAGACTCCATGCTCCCAGTGCAGGGGCCCTGGGTTCAATCCCTGCTCAGGGAACTAGATCCCACAGGACGCAGCTAAGAGGTCTCATGCTGCTACTAAAGCCCTCACATGACACAACTGAGACCTGGCATAGCCAGACAAATAATAACAATCAATATTAAACAAATTAAAACAAAAGCCATGCGACTCAATTTTCAGGTGAAATCTACTGGACGTCCCACAACTTAACTCAGTTATGACTCTGCCCGGAATTTGCACAAACTTCACAGGTTAAGGGCTCAGTCCAGCTAGACCATCTCTATTTCAGACACCCAGTCACAGCTGGTGAGTCCCCAGGGTACCTACAAGTTTTGTCTGACATGGCTACAAATCTGGGGTTTCCGTAATCCCCTCCTCAGGCTTAGCGATATGCTACAATGGCTCACAAAACTCCAGTAAACATATATTTGGGTTTTCCAGGTGGTGCTAGTGGAAAAGAACCAGTCTGCCAATGCAGGAGACTTAAGAGACACTGGTTTTATCCCTGGGTCAGGAAGATCCCCTGGAGAAGAAAATGACAGTCCACTCCAGTATTCTTCCCTGGAGAATCCCATGGGCAGAATTAGCCTGGGGGGCTACAGTCCACAAGGCTGCAAGGGCTGGAAATGACTAAAGCAACTTAGCACACATGCAGCCCCATTTTATTACAAAAGAAACAGAGGCATGACCGGATGAAGGAGTCCGCTGGCGAAGTCTAAAAGGGTCCTGAGTTCAGGAGCGTCTGTCCCTGTGGAGCTGAGTTTTGCCAGCCCAGAAGCTAATCAAATCTCTTCATTCAAGAGTTTTTCAGTTCAGTTCAGTTCAGCTCAGTTGCTCAGTCATGTCTGACTCTTTGCGACCCCATGAATCACAGCACACCAGGCCTTCCTGTTCATCACCAACTTCGGGAGTTCACTCAGACTCACGTCCATCAAGTCCGTGATGCCATCTAGCCATCTCGTCCTCGGTCGTCCCCTTCTCCTCCTGCCCCCAATCCCTCCCAGCATCAGAGTCTTTTCCAATGAGTCAGCTCTTCGCATGAGGTGGCCAAAGTACTGGAGTTTCAGCTTTAGCACCATTCCTTCCAAAGAAATCCCAGGGCTGATTTCCTTCAGAATGGACTGGTTGGATCTCCTTGCAGTCCAAGGGACTCTCAAGAGTCTTCTCCAACACCACAGCTCAAAAGCTTCAATTCTTTGGCACTCAGCCTTTTTCACAGTCCAACTCTCACATCCATACATGACCACAGGAAAAACCATGGCCTTGACTAGACGGACTTTAGTCAGCAAAGTAATGTCTCTGCTTTTGAATATGCTATCTAGGTTGGTCATAACTTTTCTTCCAAGGAGTAAGTGTCTTTTAATTTCATGGCTGCAATCACCATCTGCAGTGATTTTGGAGCCCCCAAAATAAAGTCTGACACTGTTTCAACTGTTTCCCCATCTACAGGGCCTTAATTCCCAGCCCTGCTCCACCCACTACTTCTGAAAAAGGCTGGTAATTGGGGTTGACTGTTATCTCTAAGTCTTTCTGCTGACCAGCCCCGCTGTGAAGCCATGTAACATAAACTCAGATGTGATCCTTCCTCATATGGATGTTATGAGCGCTGAGTCAGTTCTATGGAGTGCTTTGTTGTTGTTGTTGTTTTAATAGTTTTTAAAAAAAATATCCTGACCCAATTTATCTACTTATTTTTATTTTTAATTTTTTAAACTTTTTGACCACTTGGCATATGGGATCTTAGTTGCCTGACCAGAGATTAAACCCAAGCCCCTGTAGGAGAATCATGGAATCTCAAGCACTGGACTGATAGGGAAGTTCTTCTATGGAGGGCTTGTATGAAGAAGGATCATTCTTCAATTTAAATGAGAAACAGACTTACCCTTACAATAGTTTCCTTGGAGGTAAAGCAAATCAAAAGATAAATGATATAGACAAGTGCACATACATCTTTCAGGACTGAAGGAAATTAGTATACTCAGAGATAAACAGATTGAAAGTGTCATTTTGTAATATGGCTTTTTATTGGAGGTAGAATAGTATGGTTGTGAAAAACTAAGTTTAAAAAAATGACTTTCAGTATCCTCTGATCTCCTTGATGAATGATGTGTAATTATTGCTTATTAACCAGTATGAACGAAAATTATTTCAGCTGAAGGTCAAAAACTTAATATAATAAATTTAGTCAGGGGAAAACATATTGACAGAATCTAAAAGACAGCATTCTATTTGTTAAATAGTCAGTCATGTGATACTTTATAATTTCTCTCATTTCTGTAGTCGACAACTATAGCTTCTTGTGTATTAGAAGAGCCAAAACAATTTTTAAGAACATCCTGTGAAACTCACCCTACCAGATAACAAGGCTTATAAAAATCAAGACAATGGGTTGCTGCTGCAAATATAGAAAAGTAAGCAATCAAAAGCTAGAGGACCCAGAAAGAGTCCTGTGAGTATACAGAATCCTAGAACAGGACAGAAGCAGCATAACAATTAGTGCAGGAAGAATGAACCACTTAGCAGACAGTTCCAGAATAGTCAGCTATCCACATGCAAGACATAAAATCACATTTCTGTCTCTTAGATCTACAAAGTAAATTCCAGACCAGCCACAGGGGTAAGGATGAAAAAGTTCAAGACCTTAAAAGAACACATAGAAAAGTATCTTTATGACATGACAAAGATGCGTGAACAGTGAAGGAAAAGCTTAATATATTTAATGTGAAACTTTGTTGTCTAGCAAAAATAACTTCAGTGAAATGAAAAGGCATGCCACTAGATAGAAAGTATTTGCCATAGCCAAGATTTAGTAGCCTTACTATATAAAGAACTCACATAAATCAGTAAAGAAATAAGCAATTCAACACAAAAATGAGCAGATTCACTGAATTTGTTCCTGTGGACTATAGCCCACCAGGCTCCCCTGTCCCTGGGATTCTCCAGGCAAGAACACTGGAGTGGGTTGCCATTTCCTTCTCCAATGCATGAAAGTGAAAAGTGAAAGTGAAGTCTCTCAGTCGTGTCCGACTCTTCACCACCCCATGGACTGTAGCTGACCAGGCCCCTCCATCTATGGGATTTTCCAGGCAGGAGTACTGGAGTGGGATGCCATGTCCTTTTCCAGGTAATATCTGCTGCTGCTGCTAAGTCGCTTCAGTTGTGTCCAACTCTGTGCGACCCCAGAAAGTGAAAAATGAAAGTGAAGTCGCTCAGTCGTGTCCGACTCCTAGCGACCCCATGGACTGCGGCCTACCAGACTCCTCCGTCCATGGGATTTGCCAGGCAAGAGTACTGGAGTGGGTTGCCATTGCCTTCTCCCCAGGTAATATCCAGTACAGTTTAAAATGTATACAGTTGTCTCTCAGTTATGGGGAGACTAGTTCCAGGACCCAGCAGGTACCAAAATCTGTGGACACTCAAAGTCCCTTATATAAAATGACAGCATTTGCACCAAACCTTTGCACATCCTCCTGTATACTTTAAATCACCTCTAGATTATTTGTAATACCCAATGCAGTGTAAATAGTTGTTAATACAGAGCTAGAGCTATGTAAGTAGTTGCTGGTGTGTGACAAATTCAACTTTTGCTTTTTGGAACTTTCTGGAATGGAGGGATGATATTTTCAACCTGCGATTATTTGAATCCACAGATGTGGAACCCATGGATATGGAGGGCTGACTGTATATGCCATGACTCAGTTAGTAGACTCCTGGGTATATACTGTGGAGAAACTGACATGTGTGTGCTCCGTATCAATCAAGGTTCATTTTCAAGGAACAGAATCTATTCTAACTATAAAGCAGACAGGCGTTTATTAGAAGTTATTTAATGGCTTTAGAATTTTTAAGAAGGCCAAAAACTCTAGGCTGGGCTTTCAGAAATGACTCCCCCAAATCATGGAATTGGGCCAGTAAAGGAGCTGCCACCTCATCTATGGTCAAGACACCTCCGGCTCCAGAATCTTGCCACTGCTGTCAAAGTCAGTAAGCTGTCACTGTCATACTCAGGAAATCACCACAGTCAGAAAGTTCCTACTATTTCTGCTGGATCCAGATCAATGCCGTGTCTGCTATGATCCATCCAACAGAACAGATACCTTGCCCGGCTCTCGACACCTGCAAAGCTCATGACTGGCCCCTGGGATGCGGCCAGCACACATGGCATGATCATACTTGCCAGCAGAGAATACCGAGCACAGACAGGCAGGCTCTGCTTCCCTTTTGTATCCCAAATCNTAGAGACAAATCTTGGAAAGGTAAGAGAGTAAATTCTAGTTACCAAAAAATGAAATATTAGAAAACCAACAGATATAAGAAAAAAAGGCAAGAAATATTCTCTCAAAAGGATGAGAGACAATAATTGTGAAACTAAAATATTATAGCTTGATAAGTTACAAATTATGAGCACAGGCAAATATATTTTCAGTCTTAACAAGCTTAAGTTCACTCAGAAAAAATATTAAAGAATTTTTTAAATAAAAAAAGTCAAACCAGCAAGTAGAAAAAAATGTTGAACATATGACAAATTATTTGTAAATGAATTGTAAAATAGTGATAATTTTGTATTTTAAAAAGCATAGCTAAAATTTTCAAATGTTTGCAAGAATAATTTTGTTTTTTGCATTGTAAAAAGTAGTAGAACTTTAAATGCATTAACATTTATAATTTATAGTTAAGTAAGAATGTTTTAAAGAATAACAAAAATTAGAAATAGAATCTATAGCTCTCTGAGCAGCAGATGAAAGCAGAATGATGGGAAGGAGGTGGCAAAATTTTATCAAGCAACCAGAAGGCATAAGAAGTAAACATATAATTAATCATAAGTAAGCATTAAACTCATCACTTAAAATATTGGTACAAATGATTATGTTAAAAATTCAACTGCATTTTAGTTGTGTTCATAGAAAATCCAGGGAAACTTATATAAACTGTTATAAAAAAATTCAGCCAGAAATTTTCAAGATCAAAAAATTTATATCAAAATTTAAAAATTAATAATTTTTCTATATAGGAATAAGAATCAAACTAGAAAAAACAATTGAAATAATTCTATTCACAGATATTTTTGTGCTTTCTGTTTTTAATTTTATTAAGTTATGAAAGTATTTACACATTTACAGGAGACTTGGTAGATAGAGAGCAAAGTATATTCCACTATATATTACCATTATTTTTTTAAGTAGATAAATTAAGATTTTTAGTTGAAGTTTCATTATCAAACTCTCAAAAATTAGTAAAGTGAACATAGAGAAAAGTAAAAGGATATAGTAGACCTGGAAAGCACCATAAACCAATTCAACATAATGAAGATTTATGCAACTTTCACACAACAGTAGGATACAAATTCTATTCAAGTTCCCATAGACTAGGAGACACTGGAACATATCCGGGGACATAGAACAAAGTGTAAAAATTTCATGGTATTGAAATCATATAGAGTCTATTCTCTTATCATTGTGGAATTATGTCAGAAATCAGTATCAAAAGATGTTTGAAAATGGACCACATATTTTCAAGTGCAATGTGACCTTTACCAAGAGAGATATTTGACTTAGCTATTGGAAGCCTCAATAAAGTTCAGTCAGTTCAGTTCAGTCGCTCAGTCGTGTCCTACTCTTTGCAACCCCATGGCCTGCAGCACGCCAGGCCTCCCTGTCCCTCACTAACTCCCGGCTGCTGCTGCTGCTAAGTCACTTCAGTCGTGTCCGACTCTGTGTGACCCCATAGACGGCAGCCCACCAGGCTCCCCTGTCCCTGGGATTCTCCAGGCAAGAACACTGGAGTGGGTTGCCATTTCCTTCTCCAATGCATGAAAGTGAAAAGTAAAAGTGAAGTCTCTCAGTCGTGTCTGACTCTTCGCGACCCCATGGACTGCAGCCCACCAGGCTCCTCCATCCATGGGATTTTCCAGGCAAGAGTACTGGAGTGGGGTGCCATTGCCTTCTCCGAGTAAAGGTGCTGCTGCTAAGTCACTTCAGTCGTGTCCGACTCTGTGCGACCCCATAGACGGCAGCCCACCAGGCTCCCCTGTCCCTGGGATTCTCCAGGCAAGAACACTGGAGTGGGTTGCCATTTCCTTCTCCAATGCATGAAAGTGAAAAGTGAAAGTGAAGTCTCTCAGTCGTGTCCGACTCTTCACCACCCCATGGACTGTAGCTGACCAGGCCCCTCCATCTATGGGATTTTCGAGACAGGAGTACTGGAGTGGGATGCCATGTCCTTTTCCAGGTAATATCTGCTGCTGCTGCTAAGTCGCTTCAGTTGTGTCCAACTCTGTGCGACCCCAGAAAGTGAAAAATGAAAGTGAAGTCGCTCAGTCGTGTCCGACTCCTAGCGACCCCATGGACTGCGGCCTACCAGACTCCTCCGTCCATGGGATTTGCCAGGCAAGAGTACTGGAGTGGGTTGCCATTGCCTTCTCCCCAGGTAATATCCAGTACAGTTTAAAATGTATACAGTTGTCTCTCAGTTATGGGGAGACTAGTTCCAGGACCCAGCAGGTACCAAAATCTGTGGACACTCAAAGTCCCTTATATAAAATGACAGCATTTGCACCAAACCTTTGCACATCCTCCTGTATACTTTAAATCACCTCTAGATTATTTGTAATACCCAATGCAGTGTAAATAGTTGTTAATACAGAGCTAGAGCTATGTAAGTAGTTGCTGGTGTGTGACAAATTCAACTTTTGCTTTTTGGAACTTTCTGGAATGGAGGGATGATATTTTCAACCTGCGATTATTTGAATCCACAGATGTGGAACCCATGGATATGGAGGGCTGACTGTATATGCCATGACTCAGTTAGTAGACTCCTGGGTATATACTGTGGAGAAACTGACATGTGTGTGCTCCGTATCAATCAAGGTTCATTTTCAAGGAACAGAATCTATTCTAACTATAAAGCAGACAGGCGTTTATTAGAAGTTATTTAATGGCTTTAGAATTTTTAAGAAGGCTAAAAACTCTAGGCTGGGCTTTCAGAAATGACTCCCCCAAATCATGGAATTGGGCCAGTAAAGGAGCTGCCACCTCATCTATGGTCAAGACACCTCTGGCTCCAGAATCTTGCCACTGCTGTCAAAGTCAGTAAGTTGTCACTGTCATACTCAGGAAATCACCACAGTCAGAAAGTTCCTACTATTTCTGCTGGATCCAGATCAATGCCGTGTCTGCTATGATCTATCCAACAGAACAGATACCTTGCCCGGCTCTCGACACCTGCAAAGCTCATGACTGGCCCCTGGGATGCGGCCAGCACACATGGCATGATCATACTTGCCAGCAGAGAATACCGAGCACAGACAGGCAGGCTCTGCTTCCCTTTTGTATCCCAAATCGTGAGTTCATCTGATTCGCAGAATGCAAATTAATTATATATAATCACTAATTTCCGTGATTCTTCTTAGAGAATTTGTATTACCTTTGGTTTGCTAGTGTGGAAAAGACTGGCAGTTCTGGAAGTTTCCATTTGGCTTTTCTGCCATATATAAGGGGCTTCCCTGGTGGCTCAGATGGTTAAAAAATCCACCTGCAATGCAGAAGGCCTGGGTTCACTCCCTGGGCCAGGAAGATCTCCTGGAGAAGGAAATGACTACCCACTCCAGTATTTTTGCCTGGAGAATTCCGTGGACAGAAGTGTCTGACAGGCTGCAGTCCATGGGGTCGCAAAGAGTCAGACATGACTTAGTGACTAACACTTACACTTTTTTCTCCATATATAATAGCCATAACTCCAGAAGTCAGAAAGCTTTGTGAGGATTCTTTTAGTTGTTTTTTTTTTTTTTTCAAGTCGGCATACAGGTATGGAGATATAACCACAAGATGTGTTCAAGAACACACTGGGCTCAGTGTGAGATCAACTTGGATCAAAATTCCATGTATCATTTGACCACAGTAAGTCCCCCTTCTTAATAGTTGACCACAGGGCCAATACTGGACCTCAGGGATTAGCATTTACGTAGAGTCAGAGCCCAGTAAGTCTGTAGATAAAGGTCTAGATAGTTCCCTTTTCCCGGGCACAGTTATGATAGTAAATATCAACAGGTCTTTGGGGAGAGCCTAGCTGGCGTTTATAATGTGGCTTATGGCCGTGTCTCAGCTCTCAGCTTTCTTCTTCACATGATCCTGGCTTCCTCATTCATGGGACTCTGGTTCTCAGATCTTGGAACTGGGCCAGCACCCTTGGTTCTCCATCATTTTAATTCAAGCCAGATCTCCATTTATCAGTCAAAGAGGCTTTGGGACTTGAGTGGCATGGAGAACAGAGCAAACTGTTCTATCATCAAACCCTTGCTTTCTGTGTAACGAGTCTATTCCTTCATCTCTAGTTGTTACCTGCTGCTACATGGCCTTTGCTACCTTGGGTTGGCTTTGTCCTTATTTAACTCGGGTTCTATTTCTGAGTGACTTCCCTGGTGGCTCAGATAGAAAAGCATCTGTCTACAGTGTGGGAGACCCGGGTTCAATCCCTGGGTTGGGAAGATCTCCTGGAGAAGGAAATGGCAACCCACCCCAGTCCTCTTGCCTGGAAAATCCCATGGATGGAGGAGCCTGGTGGGCTACAGTCCTTGGGGTCACAAAGAGTCGGACACGACTGAGTGACTTCAATGTCACTGTCAATGTCTATCTCTGAAGAAATACCACTGCCTTGATTCCCAACCTGCAAAAATTGAGGCTGTGATGATTTCCAGTGTTTTGGTGAAGAGAGGTCCTCTGAGTACTTTCAAGGCCCACAGCTATGAGTCAGGCAGGCACGTTAAGCTTTCTCTGACTTCCCTACTCCCAAAGTCTCTGAAAACTTTCCTCTGCCTCATATCAAGGAATTTCTAGTAACTAGCTTTCACTTTTCACTTTCATGCATTGGAGAAGGAAATGGCAACCCACTCCAGTGTTCTTGCCTGGAGAATCCCAGGGACGTGGGAGCCTCATGGGCTGCCGTCTGTGGGGTCGCACAGAGTCGGACACGACTGAAGCGACTTAGCAGCAGCTTTATTTAGTGTAGGCCACTGTTGAGTTCAGGTTCAGTTAACTAGGTAAGTGAGCACTTAAGGCTACTTCCAGCTCTGAGGACTAGAGCACTGAATCCAGAGTCTCTGGTGAATGCATCTATATTCAGCCTCAACCATCACTCTCAGAATCCATCCTCATAATTCTCTAGGTATTTATCCGTTTGTTTTACTTTTTGAAATTTAATGAGTTTGTTTTTATTGGAGGATAGTTGACATGCAATTTTGTGTTAGTTTCAAGTGTACAGCAAAGTGATTCAGTTATGTGTATGTTTCTTCAGATGATTTTCCATTATAGATGATTATGAGACAATTGAATATAGTTCCCTGTATAGTGCTATTGTTTATATATTTTATGTACAGTAGTTTGTGTCTGTTAATCTCATCCTCCTAACTTATCCTTTCCCTTTCTCCTCTGGAGAAGAGAATCGGTACCCACTCCAGTAGTCTCTCCTGGACAGTTCCATGGACAGAGGAGCCTGGGGGGCTACAGTCCGTGAAGCTGCAAAGAGCTGGACAAGACTGAGTGACTAACGCTTTCACTTTCACAACCATAAGTTTTCCATGTCTGTGAGTCTGTTTCTATTTTGTATGTAGGTTCATTTGTATTATTTTTAGATTCCACATATGAGTGACATATAATATTTGTCTTTTTCTATCTGACTTACTTTACTGATTATAATATTCTCAGGTCCATCCATGTTACTCCAAATGGCAATATTTCATTCTTTTTTAAGGCTGAGTAATATTCCATTGTATATGTATAACACATCTTCTTAAGCCAATCATCTGTTGCTGGGCCCTTGGGTTATTTTTTTGTGTCTTGCTTATGCCTGGGTAACATAGTTTTAAGCTTTATAAGATAGCTATCTTGGTTATCATAAATAGTACTCTATTTGATAGTAATTTTGTAGTATCACTTTTATAAAGAGAGTAAGGTATTTTAGTCTTTTTGTTGTAACTGGAGTTTTGTTTTATTGATAGTTTAGAAAATTTCTTTCATCTTTAAAACTCATTATTGATAATGCCATGTAAAGTTTTAGAACTACTGCCAAATTATTTAGAAAACTGAGAAAACCACTGTCAAATATCTCATTTTTTTATATGAACTATAAGATTTGGAAGTTTTCTACAGATTGGCCGCTGGCTCTGTCAAGTTTTAAACTTTGCTGCTCTACCACTCAGCGGAACGTACAGGTATGTCCAGACTGCGGCATGATCTTCGGATCTGTCTTCTCATATCACAAAACCAGATGAGCTCACACACTGGGCATTAGGAGACATCTTAAACACAGAACTGTGCCTGTTCATTTAGATGTACACCTAACTCAGTTTTTTCTTAACTAGACCCCAAAATGCCTAAGGCCACTCCATCAACACTAGAAGCAAGTGTAACTGAGGGGGTGTTTGAGTGGAAAGAGACGGTAGCCTTAATTTATAGTAGTTAAAATATCTTACTTCTGCAGCTTTTATAAAAAACACATAAATCCATCTCTGATGATAGAGTATTGAGTAAAATCATTAGTAGGATGAAAAAATAGACCCTTGGTTGAACTTTCAGGTATGACATCCAAAGCTACAGTAGAGAACAGATGACTGGGCCATAAACACGAACCATCCAACCCGCTGAGCAAGAAGCTGCCACCATCAGATGATCACATCATCTGGAAGCAGTTGCTGCCAGTGCCAGTTCCAGCCCCACAGCAGAGCTGCCATGATTCCCACTGACAAAACGGATACGTGACACCCTGCCTCTCAAACCTCATGAGTAACTGGACATTAGGACCCCTTCCGTCACTGTGTGAAAAAAACCCAGTACCTCCATGACCACAGTTATCAGCAGCAGCAGAAACAGCAGGCATACAGAGTCTATCTTACTATCATATTGAACACCTTTCATGGTTGCCTTTGATTGGCCAGACCTAATCATACGTGGATCTCGTGCTATGAGGCAGCCTGGTAAAACTTTAAAAATTATTATTTCTTTATTTTGGCGGTGCTTGGCCTTCATTACGGCACATGGGCTTTCTCTAGTTGTGGCACCCAGGCTGAAGAGCGTGTGGGCTCCCTAGTTTTGCCTCACAGGCTTAGTTGCTCATGGCACGTGAGATCTTAGTTTCCTGACCAGCAGTCAAACCCACATCCCCTGCACTGGAAGGTGGATTCTTAACCACAGGACCACCAGGGAAGCCCCCAAGTTTAGGCAACATAGTTTTAAGCCTTTTAAGATAACTGAATTAAAGGAAGCACACAGAAGGAGCATAGAACAGATATTGTTCACCAAGGTAGTGAATGAAAACCAGAGGTGCAATAATAGCTTACATTTATTGAAAGCTTTCGATGCTCTCATTTTCAAAAAGCAGGAAGAAAGAAACCCCTGAGCATTCCCTGAAAGGCATATGTCTAATTAAGTAAACTGGTTTATTCATATAATCATCCTACTCAACTGTTAAATTGAATGAACTGGAACTAGATGGATGAATAGGAATATATCTTAGAAGGATAATGTTTTTTCATAAAAAGCAAGTTGCAGAAGGATTCATAAAGAATGATAATTTCATACTAAGTACAAAGAGAGGAAATCAATACTAAGAGATACATACATAATAAAGGTATAAAAATGGGCTTGAAACTAATCAACAGCACATTCTGGACAGAGTTCCTGAGTGATCCAAGGAAGTGGTTACTGGAGTTCTTGATTGCATGCAGGTTTTGCTCAGTCCCAGGGGACACCCTTCACATAGAATGCAATGTGTTATTACCCATGGGGGTGATTCACATTCCATTCCAAGAACCGTACCTTCTGCAATTGCTCCACATGGCAGCCCCATGCTCTGTATTTTCTGCTGACAAGTGTGCTCAGTAGGCTGTCTGTTTTTAAAAAGCTGGATGAGATGAGTATACCATTGTTCATTACAATATTTTCTACATATTTGTATAGATAAGAAAGGTTTTATAATAAAACACACTATGGATCACAATACAAAGTTCTAATTTCACCTTTGAAATTCTGTGTAGGCTGATCTGGGAAACAGCATCTTTCAAATTGATAAGTTTGATAGCCACGTTCCACTTCACAGCTCTTGTTCCTAGAATTTTATGTTGAATGATAAGACATACCTTTTTTCAGTGATAGGCCTCATTTTAGCAGTTCTTTGGCACTGATGGACCAAAAGAGGCTAAGAGAGCAAAGCCTAAGTGTGTGATAAATGATCCTAACTTTTAATGAGAATTTTTAAGAAATGACTCACGGCATTTTGAGGTCATTAATTTTCACTGGCCTTACTGCTTGGGCTCAGGATTCTGATAGTTGAATAATAATTTTTCTAGTTGAATCTTTTTCCCTTTGTCTTAAATACAACAATGATAATTAATTACTAACATTTATTGAGTACTTAATGATGTACTAGGCACTGTTGTGAGTGCTTTATATACAGTAATTCATTTAAATCTCACAACAATTTTAGGAGGCAGGTGCTTTTATTATCTTCATTTTACAGATGAGAACATTGAGTAATAAAGGTTAAAGAACTTGTCCTAGGTCACAAGACCAAAAAAGTGATAGGGCTGAACCCAAGTATCCTGTTGTTTTCTTCACTAAATCTTGTCCAACTCTTTTGCAACCCCATGGACTGTAGCCTGCCAGGCTCTTCCATCCATGGGATTTCCCAGGCAAGAATACTGGAGTGGGTTGCCATTTCCTTCTCCCGGGGAGTTTCACGACCCAGAGATTGAACCTGTGTCTTCTGCACTAGCAGGCGGATGCTTTACCACTGAGTCACCTGGGAAGTCTGAATCCAGGTAGAGCTAACCCTAAAGCTTTTGTAAATGCTCTATCTCTAAAACGCATTTCCCTAAATTCTCTTAGATGGTTTTTCACTCAGATACTGTAGAAGTAGATTCCCCACTTTCCCATATCCCCCCTCTTTCCAGATTTATGTACCTTAAATATTTAATACTATAGGAGATATCACTTTCATCCAGGTGAGAAAGTCACTCTAGAATATCAACTTGAAGATTAGTCAGTAGACAGAGGAAATTCTAATGTTACTCTGGAATTCAGTAAAATTTATGTACACCAAACCCACACATCTTTGAAGTGAGGATTTCTGAATATTAGTTTCATATTATTTACATGGTCTGGTGAATATAGCGTTTTTGAACATTCCAAACCTATCTCTCACTGTTTTTTTGGTTCGTGTAACCAATTGTTTGACCACTTCTAAAATTACTCTCCAAAGCTACATGGAAGAACCACCTCAAACATTCCCATCTAGTGCATTTATCAGGAAGAAAGACATCTGGGGAGAAGCAAAGTGTATTCATGGAAATATTATGTTTTCAAAAACAAACAAATATGAGCAGTGAGACCTAGGGTCCTGGTTCAAAGATTTGGGGTATTTTGTGCTTCGTTTGTATGAGTGTGAGCCAAAGCCTTCCTATTTTTAATAGTTCATTTTAGAGAGATTAAGAAGTGATTTCTCTGAATGTTGACAGAGAAAGAAAACTCAAAGAGGCCCTGTACACTCAACCTCGGCCCAGTGCAGTAGCCAGGGGGTTAGAGGTTGCTGTAGCAATGACCTATGTTACATAATGCCTCCCATCTGCCCACAGATGTGTGAGTTTGCTCAAATGTTTTATTAGATTTTTATTACACATTCATACAGCTCCAGCCCATCTGCATTCGCCAGCCTGGGTGCAATTTCTAAACTACCTAATCCATTAGCTATCCAATACATGCAGATATATATTGAGATACATTCTCTGACCAGGTCCTTGGTACTGTTTGGGTGATACCGACACATGTTTCATGGATATAATAAATAAAATTGATAAGGGGATGATGATGACAGAGATGTCTGTCTGGGTCAGCTCAGAGCCAACAAAACTTTAAATGAGAATTAGTGTTGTGTGGTTGATAACATTCATCTTACTCCCATCCATTCTTCATCTGATCTTCAAGGAAACAAGGCAAGGAAAACAATAATAAAACAAAAACAGTTCACATCAACGTTGCCTTAGTTCAGGCATCTATAACAAAAATATCACAGACTGGGTGGCTTATAAACAGCAGATACTTATCTCTCTCTTGGAGGGTTCTGTAGCCCAGATTGTTCTCCAGACAGTTCTGGAGGCCAAAAGTCCAAAAAGGAGGTGCCAGAATGGCTGGGTTCCAGGCAGAGCCTTCCTCGGGGTTACAGATAGCTGACTTCTCCTTGTACCCTCACATGGTGGATGGCAGAGAGGGGAAGAAAGCTCTCCAGAGACTCTTTTAAGGGCACTAATCTCATTTACAAAGAATTCACCTTCATGGACTCATGTAATTCTAATTACCTCTCAAAGACCCCATCTCCTAATACCATTACATTTAGAGGTAGGGGTTTGGGGGGCTTGTTTTTAAATATCCACCCATTGTGGTTTAGTCATATAGTGGAAAAACAATACCCACTTGTGGATGTGACTGGTGATAGAAGCAAGGTCTGATACTATAAAGAGCAATATTGCATAGGAACCTGGAATGTTAGGTCCATGAATCAAGGCAAATTGGAAGTGGTCAAACAGGAGATGGCAAGAGTGAACATTGACATTCTAGGAATCAGCAAACTAAAATGGACTGGAATGGGTGAATTTAACTCAGATGACCATTATATCTACTACTGTGGGCAGGAATCCCTTAGAAGAAATGGAGTAGCCATCATGGTCAACAAAAGANAGTGAACATTGACATTTTAGGAATCAGCAAACTAAAATGGACTGGAATGGGTGAATTTAACTCAGATGACCATTATATCTACTACTGTGGGCAGGAATCCCTTAGAAGAAATGGAGTAGCCATCATAGTCAACAAAAAGAGTCCGAAGTATAGTACTTGGGTGCAGTCTCAATAACAGAATAATCTCTGTTCATTTCCAAGACAAACCATTCAATATCACAGTAATACAAGTCTATGCCCCGACCAGTAATGCTGAAGAAGCTGAAGTTGAATGGTCTTATCAAGACCTATAAGACCTTCTAAACTAACACCCAAAAATTATATCCTTTTCATTATAGAGGACTGGAATGCAAAAGTAGGAAGTCAAGAGATACCTGGAATAACAGGCAAATTTGACCTTGGAGCACAAAATGAAGCAGGTCAAAGGCTAACAGGGTTTTGCCAAGAGAATGCCCTGGTCATAGCAAACATTCTCTTCCAACAACACAAGAGAAGACTCTACACATGCACATCACTCAATTCTGAAGTCAGATTGTTTATATTCTTTGCAGCCAAAGATGGGGAAGCTCTATACAGTCAGCAAAAACAAGACTGGGAGCTGACTGTGGCTCAGATCATGAACTCCTTATTGCCAAATTCAGACTTAAGTTAAAGAAAGAAAGGAAAACCACTAGACCATTCAGATGAGTTCAGTTCAGTTCAGTTCAGTTGCTCAGTCGTGTACAACTCTTTGTGACCCCATGGACTGCAGCACGCCAGGCCTCTCTGTCCATCACCAACTCCTGGAGTTTACTCAGACTTACGTCCATTGAGTTGGTGATGCCATCCAACCAGCATCTCATCCTCTGTCGTCCCCTTCTCCTCCCGCCTTCAATCTTTCCCAGCATCAGGATCTTTTCAAAGACGATTCAGGTTTGACCTAAATCAAACCCCTTACTATTATACAGTGAAAGTGACAAATAGATTCAAGGGGTTAGATCTGATAGAGAGAGTGCCTGAAGAACTATGGATGGAGGTTCGTGATATTGTACAGGAGGCAGTGATCAAGACCATCCTCAAGAAAAAGAAATGCAAAAAGGCAAAATAGTTGTCTTAGGAGGCCTTACAATTTGAATGCAGAGTTCCAAAGAATAGCAAGGAGAGAAAGGAAAGCATTGATCACTGCAAAGAAATAGAGGAAAACAATAGAATGGGAAAGACTAGAGATCTCTTCAAGAAAATTAGAGATACCAAGGGAACATTTCATGCAAAGATGGGTACAATAAAGGTCAGAAATGGTATGGACCTAACAGAAGCAGGAGATACTAAGAAAAGGTGGCAAGAATACACAGAAGAACTGTACAAAAAGATCTTCATGACCCGGATAACTACTTTGGTGTGATCACACACCTAGAGCCAGACATCCTGGAATGCAAAGTCAAGTGGCCATTATGAAGCATCACTATGAACAAAGCTAGTGGAGGTGATGGAATTCCAGTTGAGCTATTTCAAATCCTNAAAGGTGGCAAGAATACACAGAAGAACTGTACAAAAAGATCTTCATGACCCGGATAACTACTTTGGTGTGATCACACACCTAGAGCCAGACATCCTGGAATGCAAAGTCAAGTGGCCATTATGAAGCATCACTATGAACAAAGCTAGTGGAGGTGATGGAATTCCAGTTGAGCTATTTCAGATCCTAAAAGATGATGCTATTAAAGTGCTGCACTCAATATGCCAGCAAATTCGGAAAATTCAGCAGTGGCCACAGGACTGGAAAAGGTCAGTTTTCATTCCAGTTTCAAAAAAAGACAATGTCAGAGAATCTTCAAATTACCACACAATTGTACTCATCTCACATGCTAGCAAAGTAATGCTCAAAATTCTCCAAGCCAGGCTTCGATAGTACATGAATTGTGAACAGATGTTCAAGCTGGATTTAGAAAAGGCAGATGAACCAGAGATCAAATTGCCAACATCCGTTTGATCATCGAGAAAGCAAGGGAATACCAGAAAAACATCTATTTCTGCTTTATTGACTATGCCAAAGCCTTTGACTCTGTGGATCACAACAAACTGTGGAAAATTCTGAAAGAGATGGGAATACCAGACCACCTNAAGCTGGATTTAGAAAAGGCAGATGAACCAGAGATCAAATTGCCAACATCCGTTTGATCATCGAGAAAGCAAGGGAATACCAGAAAAACATCTATTTCTGCTTTATTGACTATGCCAAAGCCTTTGACTCTGTGGATCACAACAAACTGTGGAAAATTCTTCAAGAGGTGGGAATACCAGACCACCTAACCTGCCTCCTAAGAAAGCTGTACTCAGGTCAAGAAGCAACAGTTAGAACTGGACATGAAACTACAGACTGGTTCCAAATCAGGAAAGGAGTATATCAAAGCTGTATATTGTCACCCTGCTTATTTAACTTATATCAGAGTACGTCATAAGAAATGCTGGGCTGGATGAATCACAAGCTGGAATCAGGAGTGCCAGGAGAAATATCAGATATGCAGATGACACCACCCTTATGGCAGAAAGTGAAGAAGAACTAAAGAGCCTCTTGATGAAAGTGAAAGAGGAGAGGGGAAAAGTTGGCTTAAGACTTAACATTCAGAAAACAAAGATCATGGCATCTGGTCCCATCACTTCATGGCAAATAGATGGGGAAACACTGGAAACAGTGAGAGAGTTTATTTTGGGGGGCTCCAAAATCACTGCAGGTGGTGACTGCAGCCATGAAATTAAGAGATGCTGGTTTCTTGGAAGAAAAGCTATGACCAACCTAGACAGCATATTAAAAAGCAGAGACATTACTTTGCCAGCAAAGGTCTGTCTAGTCAAAGGTCTGGTTTTTTCTAGTAGTCATGTATGAATGTGAGAGTTGGACTATAAAGAAAGCTGAGTGCAGAAGAATTGATGCTTTTGAACTGTGGTGTTGGAGAATACTCTTGAGAGTCCCTTAGACTGCAAGGAGATCCAACCAGTTCATCCTAAAGGAAATCAGTCCCGAATATTCTTTGGAAGGACTGATGCTGAAGCTGAAACTCCAATATTTTGGCCACCTGATGCAAAGAAGTGACTCATTTGAAAAGACCCTAATGCTGGGAAAGATTGAAGGCGGGAGGAAAAGGGAACGACAGAGGATGAGATGGTTGGATGACATCACCAACTCGATGGACATCAGTTTGAGTAAGTTCTGGGAGTTGGTGATGGACAGGGAGGCCTGGTGTGTTGCAGTTCATGAGGCTGCAAAGGGTTGGACATGACTAAACAACTGGACTGAACTGAACTGATTTCTTCTATCTTGTAATAATGTTGTTATTCATAATCATACATTTCTAGTTACCCTCATGACTCAGTATTCATTAAAATATATGAGATTACTTATGAAACATTTCTCCCTATATTTTAAACAGGAGGTGCTAAGGGGGTGTGATTACATATAGCCACTTAGGAAAATAGCCATGTTGTTCAGATTCTCAGCTACATTATATGACGTTTTCAGTCAGCTTCCCTACTTAGCACCGCAAAGTTATAAAGGGGAACTTTTTACAAAAAGAGATAAGTTCAACCAGGGGAAAGGATCCATTAGTTAGTGGCTGCTGTTGCTGCTAAGTCACTTCAGTCGTGTCCGACTCTGTGTGACCCCATAGACGGCAGCCCACCAGACTCCCCCATCCCTGGGATTCTCCAGGCAAGAACACTGGAGTGGGTTGCCACCTCCTTCTCCAATGCATGAAAGAGAAAAGCGAANCTGCTAAGTCACTTCAGTCATGTCCGACTCTGTGTGACCCCATAGACGGCAGCCCACCAGGCTCCCCCGTCCCTGGGATTCTCCAGGCAAGAACACTGGAGTGGGTTGCCACCTCCTTCTCCAATGCATGAAAGAGAAAAGTGAAAGTGAAGTCGCTCAGTCTGTCCGACTGTTAGCGACCCCATGGACTGCAGCCCACCAGGCTACTCCGTCCATTGGATTTTCCAGGCAAGAGTACTGGGGTGAAGTGCCATTGCCTTCCCCGCTCCTCTACCCTAGGGTTCTCATTTTTCTTCCACTCCAGTGGGTCTTACAGTGTGAGGAATGGACCACCACTCTCTGGAAACAGATGTCCTTTAAAAGGGTTCCAGGATCAAAGATTTTGAGGAAGTGATCTCAACTCCCTGCAGGAGAATTATCCAACACATTAGCACATCAGAAGGTCCTTTGGCAAGATCCTTGCAAGAGCATTTTCCACTCTTACTGGACCACCAAACCATATTTTCAAGCACCATCCGTGAATCCTCTTGGAACCTGGGAGGATTCATGCTGTGTCACAGTGCTGCATTCTGACCAGGAAAGGCAGATATGACAGACAGCAGCTCAGGAGAGGAGAGCTTCGGGCCCTGAAAGGTGAGGGGTCTTTGGCAGGTGCAGAAGAGGGGACGGTTATTATTATCCTTTGTGGAAACAGCCCAAGTGGCAGCCAGCGAGGCGCCCCAGATGCAGCCCTGTCACCCCTGATGCCAGTGATGGAGCGAGAGGACTGATCCATCTGCATCTTCCTGCAGCTGCGATGATGCTGAAACCTGGGAGGCCATGAAGAGAGCATGAGTGACAGCCCAGTCAGTGACGAGTTAATCTCCCTGATGAGGATTTGGTCCTGCGCAGCCTTAACGCAATTTGCCTAATTTTCCCTCAAGGGATGTGTCTTCCTCCTCAAGAAAGTCACTAAGGACTTCTTCACTCTCACTTGTAAACAACCATGGATAATGTCATCCCATGATCTCTCTGCTGTGCTGGCCTTTGGATGCTCATTTAACCTAAATGGCTGTGGGCTCCACTGGAGTCCCTGGAGGCCCACGCCTGCCTGAGAGGTAGCCTCTCCTGGCCCCTTCCAGATCCCTGATCATAGCTCTCCCGGTGCCCAGGGGAAAAGGCAGGCAGAGGGGGCTGTGCATGTCATATGGATACACGGTTTCTCGGAGGAGGCCACTGGCTAAGCAAAATTAAAGAAGGCACATGTTTGTGCTTATCATTCAAACACTTGGGAGTTAGCCCTGGGTTTGAATCCTGCCTCTGATCTGTACCCACTATGGGACTTTTGACAAGAGACACAAGGTCTCTTGGTTCAAGATCCTTGGCAATAAACAGGGAAAGAAACAGAGGAATGTCCCAATGTGTAGCACCAGGGACAAAATTGGCCACTGGCAGGTCCCAGTGATAGCTCTGATGATGGTGCCAACCGAGGCATAGACCCTAGCCCAAATGAGCTCCTGTGGGGTAAAAGAGGAGCAAACGCAACTCCAGGAGAAATTTTGCTCCTAAAGTTCCAGTGCTAACTAGAGATGAGTCCTAAGATGAAAGACCCGGGGCGCCAGCACAGACAGAAAGCTTCATCAAGGATACTGAGTCTTGAAATAAGAGGGTGATCAAGCAGGAAGAAGGGAAAGGAGAACCGCATGAGAAAAGGTCCAGAGGCTGACCCTGTCGGGTAGGTTTAAGCTGCCCCAGAAGATTAGAGCAGGGCCAGAGACAAGAGGACCAGGGTAGGGAGACAGGAAGGGGAAGAGAGAGACAGGCTGGGACCAGTGTTGAAAGCCAGGTTTGCGCTGATGCTATAGGACATAGAACCTTCGAGGGCACCTGAACTCAGACACAGAGGATTAAAATGGTCTTTGGAAGACACTTACTGAGCCTTGTGCAGATGATTTGAGCTGAGGAAGAAGAGGACATCATAGGAGAAAAAAGACAGAAGAAAAAAGACAGAAAGTCACAAGACCAAATCACAGTGGACGTCATCTGAAAACCAGAGCAACGTGTTGGGGGAAGGAGCATCAGAAACAGATGTAAGAACCTCAGCGCTCCTCTCTGGGATCATTTGCTGTGATTCTGCCAGTACTAACTGGTGATGGGAGTGCATGAGGACCCAGGAGGGGAGTGAGAAAGCTGCTCTAGCCTTATGTGTAATGATTTAATTTTTACAAAATTGGATTAATGCCTTACTTGTATAATGAAAAATTCATTAAAAAAAAAAAAAAAAAAAACTAAGAAATCCATCTTTCCAGCATTCTAAAAGAGAATTCCTCTTAGGGATTAATTTTTGATTTTTGTGCAGAAGTTTTCACAAATTAGCCAAATGAAACACCGATATTTCTGGGAGGATTTCATTCCGAGGCCTAAAAGCTGCCTGCGCACAACCTCCTCAGTGTCCTGGGCTAACAGGCAAGGGTGCCTTTATCGAATGTTTGCTGAAAATGAACAAACCCAGAGGCAAAGCCAGTGGCCTCCTATGTCTGTTAGCTCAGGACTTACCAACTGCTTCTCCCAAGCTGACTCCTCTGAAACCATCTTTCCTTCAAGAAATTGCACTCTCTCCTTACTGTGAATGCTCCCAAGTCAAACTAGCAGAGAGACAAGGTTTCCACTGCAGATGGAATTTCAGGGTGCTGTGGTCCTTGGCATTGGATAGAGACGTGAGTGCTCCCAAGTAGAAACCTAGAAAGCCAGTTGGATCCCCATTTTATGCTCGTGTCCCTCACCACCTTGTCAAAGGTCCCTTCTGTCTCCTATCATCATAGGAGAAAAAAGACAGAAGGCTGCTCTGGCTGGGCAGTGAGCAGCCGCATAGAAGGCGCCAAGGGAGAGGGAAATATGCATCATTAATATTTAATGCCCCTTTTCCATTTTCCCCTAATAAGCTGAGCGCTACAGCGGGGAGAGCTGATTTATTTTGTCAGCAGTGGAAATATTTCAAGTATGATGCATGTCACTGGGTCACACAGAACCCATCACACAGAAACACACACGGCGGAAGCATCCAGGGGAAGAATCTTCCGAACTTGATCTCAAAGCCTTTAGGCTTCAGGAAGTCTTGCAAATAGCACAGGATATCAGTATGAACTGGTTGTAGGACAGGCAGTGGGGTGGGTATTGGGCCACAAGGCTGTCCCCCGCAGTTGGTGCAAGGCACTGGGGGCCATGGCAGAACGAGCGGTGACTGGAGGCAAACAGCATCAGTGTCCTGCCCTTACCCACTCCCACCCCCTGCCCAGCTCCTGTCCATTTCCCTTGGCATCAAAGGCTTCTCATCACAAGCCCCTGAAACTTGTTGAGGACTTCTCTGCCCACCAACGCTTGTACTACCTGTTAGCTAATCAGGTTGGAACGAGCCAGGCAGCTAAAGCTTTTGGAAATAGCCTTAGAAAGATATCAGGTGGGGCCTGATGAATAATTAGTACAGCTTCTTCATCCTTCTGAGATGGGCTCTACACTGTCTTCTAGAGTCCTCAGTCGAATTCAACCCCGAGTGCCTACGGCCATAACTTGCCCATTAGCACCCCTTGTACTTGCTTCCTTCCTGCCCCACCCTGACCCCCATCTCACTTCTCCAATCCCTCCCCAGTTCTTTTTGGAATCACTGCCCAAATAAACTTACATTCAAACTGTTGACTTAGGCTCTGCTGGTCCAACTATTTCATTCTTGATTTTCTCACATGGACAAATGGGGAGAGCAGCAACCATCCAGCTGGTGGTCTTGAGAGCCAAGTGTAATAAGACTTATGACAGCACCAGCAAGCGTGGCGGGAGGCCAGTAAATGCAAGACTCACGCATTCTTAGTAGGAATGTGGCTTCTTGTAAGCCAGGCATCAAACCATGGTGTGGGCTATACAATAAATTCTCCCTGTCTCTCTGTGAATATTAATGTCTGCTCCAACCCTTGTAGGGTCCTTCACGTTCTCCTCACCGTGAGAGGTTAGCATGTGGATGAGAAGCAAGAGATTAGAATAAGTGCTAACGAGATGAGGGATTCCCTGGCGGTGCAGTAGTAAAGAATCTGCCTTCCAATGCAGGAGACGCCGGTTCGATCCCTGGGGTCGGGAAGATCTCCTGGAGGAGGAGATAGCAACTCACTCCAGTATTCTAGCCTGGAAAACCCGATAGACCAAGGAGTCTGATGGGCTACAGTCCCTAGGGTTGCAAAACATCTGCGTGAGCACGTACACACAGAGTTTAAAGAGATGATGGTAGAAGGGCGCCTGCCTCACAGTCAGAGGTTCTGGGTGTGTCATGGGTTGATTTGTGGCTCCAGAAGATTTGTCCAAGTCTTAACCCCCAGCACCAGCAAACATGACTCAGCTTGGAAAGGGGCCTTTGCAAACATAATGAAGGATCTTAAGATGAGATCATCCTAGAGTGGGTCTTCAATCCAATGATAAGTGTCTTTAGAAGAAGAAGAGAAAACACAAAGAGAACAAAGGCAGGGCAGAAGGCCAGTCACGTGGAGATGGAGCAGATTAGAGTGATGCTACTGTTAGTCAAGGAGCCCCCGGAACCCCCATTAGCCGGAAGAGGAAAGGAAGAACTCTCCTTCAGACCCTTCAGAGGGAGCACGGTCCTGCCGACATCTAGATTTCAGACTTCTGGTCTCCAGAGCTGTCAACAAGTTCCCGTTGTTTTAAGTCGCCAAGTTTGTGGTAGCGTTTAAGAATCAGCCTTGCAACGCAGGGGACACAGGTTCGATCCCTGATGCAGGGAACTGAGATCTCACATACCGAGGAGAAACTAAGCTGGCAAGCTGCATCTACCAAATCCCAAGCGCTCTGGAGCCACAGCCCACAGCTAGAGATTTTGTGCATCCCAACGAAAAATCCTTCAGCACTCAACAAAGATCTCTCACCCTGCAACTAAGACCTGACACGACCAAAGAAATAAATAATATTATTTTAAATTATAGAAGCTTAATTTCAATAGGCTGGTTTGGGCAGAAGATAAATCTATTGGAAGGATGTCAAAGTTTGCTGTGTAAGTCAGGATGGACTAACTGCTGTAAGAACTGACTCGCAGTCACAGGGGCTGAGGACGTGACGCTTTCTCCATCCTTTACAGGTCACTGATCATGCAGCGACCCAGGCCCTCCCATCCTGTGACTCTGCCCTCTTCTAAGACCTCCTAGTACTCTATTCAGCCAGCCCCCGGGCGGGGCGGGGAGGAGAGAGGATCAGAAGACAACAAATGAGGGATTATTGGTTTGTTCTGTTTTACTTTGGGGTTTAGTGGGTTGAATAGTGTTTCTCTGCCCCCACTCTGCAAAAAAAAAAAAAAAAAAAAATATATATATATATATATATATACACACACATACATACACGTCCTAACCCCTGGTGCCTGGGTGTGTGACCTTATTTGGAAATATGGTTTTGCAGATGTAATGAAGTTAAGGATCTTTGGATGAAATCATCTTGGATTTCAAGATGATGACCAGTGTCCTTATAATAGAAAAGAGGAGGAGTTAAGACCCAGGAACGCAGTGGGAAGCCTCATAAAGACCGAGGTAGAACTTGGATGATGCATGTACAAGCCAAAGAAGGCCGGTAGAGATTGGATTATGCGTGTACAAGCCAAAGAAGGCCAGGGGTTTCTGGAGCCACTGGAAGCCAGAAGGGAATGGATTCTCCCTCAGAACCCTGAGAAGGAGCCAATCGTTCCAACACCTCGATTTCAGACCTCCGACCTGCAGAACCAGGAGAAAATACATTTCTATTGTTTCAGCCCCTGTTTCTGGTAATTTGTTACGGCAGCCCAGGGAAACCGATCCATCGGGTAAGGCCAAGAGAAAGCAGTGCTCACGTCCATTGGCCCAAACGTGCTCACGTGGCCCCATGTGACTGCAAGTCTGGGAAGCAAAGCCTGGCTGTATGTCAGGAAAGCACATGGATGCCAGGTCAGAGAACCAACTGCCAAGAGGCTGGGCAGCCAGAACAAGCCAAACTCGTGCAGCAGGATGAATCCGTTGAGGACAGCCACGGCAGCCGCCACGGAAACCTGGAACGTGCCACTCCCATTCCCAACGGGAAGCGCTTGCCACTCCCAGCCGTGGACTCAGCTGTCCTCTCTAGGCACCTCTGTCTTCAACATCTAACTAGTGTGACTCTAGCTGCACACTAGAATCACCAGAAGGGGTTGTCCTTTTAAAACTACCATTGCTCTCATTCCCCAACAATTCTGGTTTAACTGGTCTTCAGTAGGACCCAGGCTTCAGTACTTGTTAAAAGCCCCTGGGGATGATTCTAAAGTGTAGGCGAATCCAATACAGTACCGTAAAGTAAAATAAAGTNATATTTGCATATGTGCATATACTTGTGTATATATATATATGTGTGTATTTGTGTATATGAGTATGTGTGTATATTGTGTGCACCGTATATATTTGTGTGTATGTGAACTTGCATGTGTATGTGTGTGTCTATGTGATTTAGAAGAGTTTGGTTATAGATAGGGTTTTGATAAAAATTCTTTGCCCCTGGAGTCATCTTTTCTGGTCATTAACATCTTGGTAGCTAGTCTAGTCACTTAGTCGTGTCCGACTCTGTGATCCCATGGACTGTAGCCCGCCAGGCTTCTCTGTCCATGGAATTCTCCAGGCAAGAATACTGGAGTGGGTTAAGGGTGGCTACAGCACCGACCAACAGCAGGGGGCAGTAGAGTGTAGCGGTTAAAAGTAAGGGCTTTGCTACTATGCTGCTGCTGCTAAGTCGCTTCAGTCGTCTTTGACTCTGTGCGACCCCATAGACGGCAGCCCACCCGGCTCTCCTGTCCCTGGGGTTCTCCAGGCAAGAATACTGGAGTGGGTTGCCATTTCCTTCTCCTATGCATGAAAGTGAAAAGTGAAAAGTGAAAGTGAAGTCGTGTCCGACTCCTAGCGATCCCGTGGACTGCAGCCTACCAGGCTCCTCCGTCCATGGGACCTTCCCGGCAAGAGTACTGGAGTGGGTTGCCACTGCCTTCTCCACCGTAGTTGGGTTTAACCCTGGCTTCAACCAGTCATTCCCCCGTGCATCTGTGATCATACAGTTCTCTCAGTGAGGAAGTTTTTGAACATGCACCCTCAAATATATGTAAAATTATTGATAACTATATATATAACTCCTGTCCTTACAGAAGAATTGTGCATACTATAAAATATAACAAAATTGAAATTAAAAATAGAGAAAAATGGTGAAAACAACTTTTAAAAATGCTTTATTAAGATGTAGTTGAACAGGGACTTCCCTGGTGCTCCAGTGGTTAAGAATCTGCCTTGCAATGCAGGGGACACGTGTTCAATCCCTGATTAGGGAACTGAGATCCCAGATGCCCCAGAGCAGCCTGTGTGCTGCAGCTACTGACATGGAGTGCTCCAGAACCTGCGGGCCACAACTACAGAGTCCATGTGCCGCCAGGAAAGATCTTGCATGACTCCACGAAGATCCTGCCTGCCGCAACTAAGACTCGATGCAGTAAAATAAATAAATATTTTTTAAAAGATGTAATTGACCATAAACTGCACATATTAAAAGCACACAACTTTATTCAGTTTGGTTCAGTTTAGGTGCTCAGTTCTGTTTGACTCTTTGTGACCCCATGGACTGCAGCATGTCAGGCTTCCCTGTCTATCACCTACTCCCAGAGCTTGCTCAAACTCATGTCCATCGAGTCACTGATGCCATCTAAGCACTGATGCCATCTAACCATCCCATCCTCCGTCATCCCCTTCTCCTCCTGCCTTCAATCTTTCCCAGCATCAGGGTCTTTTGTAATAAATCGGCTCCTTGTATCAAGTGGCTAAAGTATTGGAACTTCAGCTTCAGCATCAGTCCTTTCAATGAATATTCAGGACTGATTTCCTTTATGATTGACTGGTTGGATCTCCTTGCAGTCCAAGGGACTCTCAAGAGTTTTCTCCAACACCACAATTCAAAAGCATCAATTCTTTGGCACTCAGCCTTCTTTATAGTCCAACTCTCACATCCATACATGACTACTGGAAAAACTTTACAGGTTTTGACATAATTCTCCAAGCCAGGCTTCAGCAATACATGAACCATGAACTTCCAGATGTTCAAGATGGTTTTAGAAAAGGCCAGAGATCAAATTGCCAACATCTGCTGGATCATCGAAAAAGTGAGCGAGTTCCAGAAAAACATCTATTTCTGCTTTATTGACTATGCCAAAGCCTTTGACTGTGTGGATCACAATAAACTGTGGACAATTCTGAAAGATGGGAATTCCAGACCACCTGATCTGCCTCTTGAGAAACCTATATGCAGGTCAGGAAGCAACAGTTAAAACTGGACACGAAACAACAGACTGGTTCCAAATAGTCACGTATGTCAAGGCTGTATATTATCACCCTGCTTATTTAACTTATATGCAGAGTACATCATGAGAAACACTGGGCTGGAAGAAGCACAAGCTGGAATCAAGATTGCCAGGAGAAATATCAATAACCTCAGATATGCAGATGACACCACCCTTATGGCAGAAAGTGAAGAAGAACTAAAAATCCTCTTGATGAAAGTGAAAGCGGAGAGTGAAAAAGTTGGCTTAAAACTCAACATTCAGAAAACGAAGATCATGGCATCTGGTCCCATCACTNGAGGAACTAAAGAGCCCCTTGGTGAAAGTGAAAGAGGAGAGTGAAAAAGTTGGCTTAAAGCTCAACATTCAGAAAACGAAGATCATGGCATCTGGTCCCATCACTTCATGGGAAATAGATGGGGAAACAGTGGACAGAGTGTCAGGCTTTATTTTTTGGAGCTCCAAAATCACTGCAGATGGTGACTGCAGCCATGAAATTAAAAGACGCTTGCTCCTTGGAAGGAAAGTTATGACCAACCTAGATAGCATATTAAAAAGCTGAGACATTACTTTGCCAACAAAGGTCCATCTAGTTAAGGCTATGGTTTTTCCACTGGTTCATGTATGGATGTGAGAGTTGGACTGTGAAGAAGGCTGAGTGCCGAAGAATTGATGTTTTTGAACTGTGGTGTTGGAGAAGACTCTTGAGAGTCCTTTGGACTGCAAGGAGATCCAACCAGTCCATTCTAAAGGAGATCAGTCCTGGTTGTTCATTGGAAGGACTGATGTTGAAGCTGAAACTCCAATTCTTGGCCACCTCATGCGAAGAGTTGACTCATTGGAAAAGACCATGATGCTGGGAGGGATTGGGGGCAGGAGGAGAAGGGGATGACAGAGGATGAGATGGCTGGATGGCATCAGTGACTCGATGGACATGAGTTTGAGTAAACTCAAGGAGTTGGTGATGGACAGGGAGGCCTGGCGTACTGCGATTCATGGGGTCGCAAAAATCAGACACGACTGAGCGACTGAATTGGACTGAACTGATAGTGACAGCAAACTATACCATCACGAATAAACATGAATGAAAAATTTCAAACCGAATATTGTGCAAAAATCAATGTTATGGAAGAACCCATATGATATACTAGTTGGAAATATGCATCCCTATACCTTTTTAAAATGGAGGTATAGTTGATTTACAATGTTGTGTTAGCTTCAGGTGTATAGCAAAGTGAGTGAGTTAGCTATATAAACGTGTAGCTATTCTTTTTGAGACTTTTCCATTTTAGGTTATTACAAGAGAATGACTATAGTTCCCTGTGCTATACAGTAGGTCCTTGCTATTTATCTGTTTTATATATAGCAGTATATATCTATTAATCCTAAACTCATAATTTTCCCTCCCCCTTCCTTTCTCTTGTAGTAACCATATGTTTGTTTTCTATATCTGTGAGTCTATTCTGTAAAGAAGTTAATATGTGTACTTTTCAAAGATTCCACATACATAAGTGATATCACGTGGTATTGTCTTCCTCTGTCTGATTTTCTCCACTTAGTATGTTAATCTCTAGTTCCATCCATGCTGCTGCAAATGACATTACTTAATTTTTTATGGTCCATCAGTTCAGTTCAGTTGTATCACAGTAATCCAAGCCTATGCCCAACCAGTAACACTGAAGAAGCTGAAGTTGAACGGTTCTATGAAGACCTACAAGACCTTTTAGAACTTGGATGCTAATTACTCTTAAATCTTTATCGCTAGTTCTAAGTTGGGCTTCCCAGGAATCTCAGTGGTAAAGAATCTGCCTACCAATGCAGGAGACACGAGTTCGATCCCTGGATCAGGAAGATCCCCTGGAGTAGGGGATGGCAATCCGCTCTAGTATTCCGGCCCAGGAAACCCCATGGACAGAGGAGCCTGGTGGGTTGCAGTCCATGGGGTTGCAAAGTCAGACATTACTGAGTCCCTGAGCATGCCCACACTAGTTTTTAAGTATTCTTCTAGTGCTGGACTTATGCATGCAACCAAATACTGAAATTTCCAGTTTCTCAGACTCTATAGCTTCAGATTTAACTCATCTTCTCTCACAAACCTGCTTTCCTCCTTTCTCTGGATCCTGGTGATTAGGACCACTGGTTGTCACGGGAGGGCCCATAGTGATGCAGGTCGCTTGGCACCAGGGCTTTAAGTTTAGTTTGAAAACCTACTAAGGGAATCAGGACCAGAAAGAGACAGAGGGGAGTGAAAACCATGAGCAGTTCAGAACTGGTACAAGAAGCAAGTCTTCACATCACATCTGAGAAGCAGGGGCAGGGCTGAAACTGGGAAGTAAGTCCAGTCAGGTCAGTCAGAGGTAAGGAGGACGGGTCTTTAACAGGACAAGGAGGGGGGAGTTGAAAGTGCACAAGAGCCGCTGTGCTGGCACCTTGCCCTCTAGATGGTCAGTGGTATGCTGTGCCACCCCCTGGACACACCGAGCTTGCTCACTCCTCCTGACTCTGTACTTGCTGCTTACACTTCCTGATGTGTCCACAGATTTGTCTTTGTCTGCACTTTTCTTCTAATTGCTCCACTCAGTTAAGAAATCTTCTCTATGAAACCTTACCTTATACCCTAGACAGAGTCACTCTCTGCTTTGTGAAACCTTACCTTATACCCTAGACAGAGTCACTCTCTGCTTTGTGAAACCTTACCTTATACCCTAGACAGAGTCACTCTCTGCTTTGTGTCTATAGCTGTTTTTCTGCAGTCCCCACATTTTTGATGTCTGTTTATGTTTTTCTTTTACTTTTGTTGTAATAAATGTAATATATAAGAAATTTGAAGTTAAATAGTGGATTCTGATTTCCAGAAATAGCAGACTGGATTAGTCAGATTGACTCTTCAGCTAAGGACAATGAAAAATATTATATAACATAGCTTTACATGTTAAAATAATAGTTTAAAAGTATCAGAAATCTGAAGATGTTAGAAACTCCAAATTATTGTATGAGAATCTGTAATGAGAGTTATAAGCACACAGATGTACTGTACGTGAGGGCACGTGAGCTCACCAAGGGTACTCATGCCCTGAGGGCACTCTGCAGCCACACAGGGCAAGAGAAACAAAAGCCAGTCCTGGTACCCAAGAACTTAAAGGAGACACTTCTGACGTGTCCAGGAAAGGGAGTCACACTCAGTGAGGATGAATCTGCCTACATCCACCCTCTGCCCCAACCCTAGGAGTTTCTATAGAGCTATAAGGAGAGATAGATAGATTCACAATTATCAGGGGAATTTTACTCAACTCTGCTCAGGGATTGATAGGAATAATGAGACCAAATAAGTAACGGTTAAGATATAAAAGATTAAACAATGTAATTAACAAAATAGATTTATGGCATATATTGAACATTATAACCAACCACAAAACCCTCCATATTATTTTTTTAAAGCACAAAAAATTTACAAACAATGAAAAAAGACAAAAATTAAAACATTTGAAAGGATTGAAACAATCTTCAAATATTTTCTGGGCATAACATAAGGGAGAACTCAATAACCAAAAAATGAGTAGAAATTCAGTCCTTGGGACTTAGAATCATCAGTCATATGTTAGACTTCCCTGGTGGTCCAGTGGTTAAGAATCCACCTGCCACTGCAGGAGACACAAGTTCCATCCCTGGTCCGGGAAGAGTCCACATGCCACAGGGCAACTCAGCCCATGTGTCACAACTGCTGAGTCCAGGCACCCTAGAGGTGGTGCTCTGCAGCAAGAGAAGCCACTGCAACGAGAAGCCCGCACGCCACAGCTAGAGAAAGCCTGCATGCAGCAGTGGAGACCCATGCAGCCAAAAATAAAGTATAGCACAAAATTTTAATAAGTCATATGTCAATAAATTATAATGAAAATTAAATTTTAAATCATGAAAATGCTGTATATTAAAACTATCAGTTCAGTTCAGTTCATTTCAGTCGCTCAGTCATGTCCGACTCTTTGCGACCCCATGAATCGCAGCACGCCAGGCCTCCTTGTCCATCACCAACTCCCGGAGGTCACTCAGACTCACGTCCATCGAGTCCGTGATGCCATCCAGCCATCTCATCCTCGGTCGTCCCCTTCTCCTCCTGCCCCCAATCCCTCCCAGCATCAGAGTCTTTTCCAGTGAGTCAACCCTTTGCATGAGGTGGCCAAAGTACTGGAGTTTCAGCTTTAGCATCATTCCTTCCAAAGAAATCCCAGGTCTGATCTCCTTCAGAATGGACTGGTTGGATCTCCTTGCAGTCCAAGGGACTCTCAAGAGTCTTCTCCAACACCACAGTTCAAAAGCATCAATTCTGTGGTGCTCAGCCTTCTTCAAAGTCCAACTCTCACATCCATATATGACCACAGGAAAAACCATAGCCTTGACTAGACAGACCTTAGTCGGCAAAGTAATGTCTCTGCTTTTGAATATGCTATCTAGGTTGGTCCTAACTTTTCTTCCAAGGAGTAAGCGTCTTTTTATTTCATGGCTGCAGTCACCATCTGCAGTGATTTTTGGAGCCCCCAAAAATTAAGTCTGGCACTGTTTCCACTGTTTCCCCATCTATTTCCCATGAAGTGATGGGACCAGATGCCATAATCTTCATTTTCTGAATGTTGAGCTTTAAGCCAACTTTTCCACTCTCCACTTTCACTTTCATCAAGATCTTCACAGTCCAACTCTCACATCCATACATGACCACAGGAAAAACCATAGCTTTGACTAGATGAACCTTAGTTGGCAAAGTAGTCCGTTGTTTTATGTACCACATCTTCTTTCTGGGAGTTGGGATTTTAACATACATTTGGCAGGGCAACATAAACATTCAGTCTTTTGCAACTCCATGTAATTTTTTTTTCACTGATAAAAGTGATTTGAACAATTTTTTTCTCTGTTCCCCATCAATCATTTGGCCTTGTGAATAATGGAACTAAGAGTTCTCTCATTCTGACACCAATGATAATAGCACCTTCATCATTCTGAGACATCGCTACCGTGAGTAGCTTGAGAGGTTCGGGATGAGAGAGTTAGACCCTTTTCCTTCTCCATGAGAAGAAGCCATATCTATCTTGTTCACACCCCAGCTTCCATCATGAGACTCAGTGTGTGGTGGGCTCTCAATAAATATGTACTTAGTCAGTGATGGAACGGATATAGGTGTGTACTGGGTGTGTCTTTTCTGGGTAGCTCCTAGTGACCAAATGCTTGACGAGTCAATAGATTTCTAGTCTACAGCCCACTTTATATTTTGTGGTAGAATTTTAGTTAGTCATAACCACCATCCGTCATAAAAAATGCAATCTTGGAACTCCTCTGAGATCCTAAGAAAACTTTCAATTGCATATTAGAGATTCCATGCTGGATAATAGTGGCTTTCTTAGGCTGAATTATTCATATGGTTAGTTGGAAAGGTCTGTATAATAAAGCTGGATGATTTTCATCTTTTGATTTAAGGGTAGGATTTGTAGGAGACTAATTTTATTCCTTAACTTAAACCGAGAAAGCTTTTGGTGTTTTTTTTTCTAATATTTCTGGCAGCCCTCTATCAATGGTTGGAGTTTCTCTCTTTTGCAGTCACATAAGCAACTGTTCTCTTCAGATGCCATTTGTGAATGTAATACATTTTCAAGTCGTTTGTTCCAGTACAAAATGTGCTTCACATATACTGGAAAGTCAAGAAACAACATTTTCTCTTTTATATTTTAGCATGTGCAAAATTCATCATGAAGTTATCATGTGATTCGTTATTTCACTTTTAGTTAAGAGGAAAATAACATCAAAAACAACGTGAAGCAGCATTCATCTGGTGGGTAGGTCCCTGACTTCCTAGTCCTGATTCCATGCCTGGCCAAATTCAGTCAGAAGAGGAGAAATGTTCGCAGGTGTCATGAGATTCCTATGCTTCATTTGTACCGGGCAACCTTAGAAAGGGGAATTTCTGTATGTGAAGCCAATGTTGATTTGTCCAAAGAAAGCATTCTGAGTCTCAGGTTGAAAATAAGGTATTTGGTTGTATGAGAGGATGAGCCTAGCAGTTGGTAAACCACCAGAAGATTCTTCCCTGAAAAATTGTGATTATTTTCCACATAAGGAAAGAGACAAATGAATATCATTTTGAAACCTCTATCTGATTAAACACACCAACCAAAAATGCATCTACCTACATCATTTTAAAAGAAATCCAGTGGGGCTTTGACAGCATGTGAGCTATTCCCATTGACCTTCTTTCACTGAATGTTTCTCACACTTATTTGCTCTTTATTTTCATGTTTGTAAAATGTGTTCCCAAGCCCTTTAGGATAAAATCAACAATAGTGCCCAGGGCTCCAGCTAAAGAGTCCCAGTGGGAGGGTCTGAGCCTTTTGTTCTGGACGATCTAATAGAGTGTGAAGCTGACACAGAAATGGGAGGATCATTCAGCTAAAATTAAAGTCTTTGTCCCTTCATTAGTTGAACTTGAACTTCACATTTCTGAAGTTCTTCTAGGTTACTTTTTCCTAAAATTCTAATTTAATCAAGATGAACAGGGAAGCTCGTTAAAATCTCTCTTATTTTTAAAATAGAGGGTGCAAAAAATCCCATTTGTTTGGTTTAGCTAATATTCCTGATTTTTAAAAATGAAATTTTGGAAAAATTAACTTGAATCTCAAGGGTACATTATTCTTAATCGTTAATGAAGGGATTTTTTTTTTCAAATTTCTGGCTAGAGACTTCATTTTATTTTATTAGTTTGTTGATTTTCTCAGCCCCACTGGGAAAGGTGAAGAGTCAGCAGCTGGGCCTTTATGTAATTAATGAGCTAATGTGATTAAATAAAATTTATCTTTATTATTTTTGGTTTGAGGGAACTGTTGAAAGTAAGAGGAAACTTTTGACCATAGGTTTTTTTATTGATCTCCTAACTGCCATTTCGGACTTGCTGTATCTTATTTCTAATATCAGCTCATTTCTTGCTTTCTTCAGTTGGCAGAAGAAAAGTGAGAAAATTAAAATACAATGATTGAGGGTGGGCAGGTAAGTGACTCTGGCATTTCTATGATGTTGATTGTACAATTCCTTTGCATTTCCTAATTGCAGGAAAAATTTATTGCCAAAGCCAGTGAAACTTGGTCAGATTCTGATATAGTAGACTCTATGAGGTAGCAGTTTTCCTTCTTTTTGAGAATGGAAATTTCTCCTCTTTCTATCTCCCTTGTTACTTCATTCATCAAGACGTATGATCTCAGTTCTTCTCCATTATCTTTCCAAGTGAAGGAAGGTAGGGAAAACTAAGGAAAAGCCTGATCAATTGAAAAGGAAATTTCATTTCATATTTTTAAAGGCTTTATTATGTTCTTTGGGTTACATACAACTCCCTATATTACCCAACTCTGTGTGTGCAAATTCATACTACTCACAGCAGGAGGTAATAAAGATTCTGTAAGATCTTCCAGTTTTATAGGAAATTGGACAGGTAATGGGCCATTACTGTTTTATTAATATTACTCTGATCAGAGCAGATGTTCAAGGTGATGACGGTGAATAGAAGGAATGAACTATGAACATGCCATTGAATAAATTAACATTGAATTCATGTTTTTAAAAAGTACAATTAGGTATAAACACTGACTTATCTGAAGCTAAAAAAAAAACCCACAAACCAAAACAGCCAACCCCCCCCCCCNAGCAGGAGGTAATAAAGATTCTGTAAGATCTTCCAGTTTTATAGGAAATTGGACAGGTAATGGGCCATTACTGTTTTATTAATATTACTCTGATCAGAGCAGATGTTCAAGGTGATGACGGTGAATAGAAGGAATGAACTATGAACATGCCATTGAATAAATTAACATTGAATTCATGTTTTTAAAAAGTACAATTAGGTATAAACACTGACTTATCTGAAGCTAAAAAAAAAACCCACAAACCAAAACAGCCAACCCCTCCCCCTGCCCCCCCCCCAAAAAAAAAACAACTTCAGAAAATACTTAGGGAATCTCCATTCTGTGCAGACCCCAGGGAATAGTAGGGTCCTATGAGAATAAAAAGATGAATAAAGCTTTAAATAGGGAGGAAAGCTTTATATAGGCTTATGAAGAGCTATAACAGGAGGCAAATTCTTCCATTTCTCAAACCTCTTCTCTGATTTTAACCAGAAGGTCATAAATTCGGATGCCTACAGGGAACAAGCAGGTAAATGAAACTACTGAACTCAGTGAGAGGAGTGGCTAACTGAGAGACACACGGTCATTGTCAGGGTAGCCGTGACTTCTCAGTTCTCTCCAATTACTGCCAAGTGGAAACATGAGCCCAGTGTTGTGATAACTTCTAATTTTTCAAGAGAAGCTGGAAATTGATTTTGTTGGATGAAATTGCCCAAGTTGGGGGCAATTTGAGTTTGCTCAAGTGTAGTCCGATAACACCGTTTAAAAAAAAACATTGTCCAAGGCAAACAAAGCTCATTTATCGGCTTGGCCAAAAACAGGCTGCCATTTATGACTTCTGCTTTTCTCCCTGTCTTCAAGTTTGATTTCATCCCTTCCTATAAGTTATAGCTTATATGCCTATAGCTTACAAATTAGATATATCTTGATAGCCATTGGTGCCAGATGATCCTGCTTGGGTAGCTTTTAAGGATACCTCTTAGGCTCTCCACTGGTTTTCTTCTTGCTTGGATAAGGTGTTGATTCAAGTAGCATTGATCTGAAGGAAGACAAAATGTCAGAGAGGAAGGACCTTGAGTTCACCTCCCCTCATAAGCACACCCAAATCACAACTAACTGCAGAACAACCATCAGTAAAGACCAGAACCTACCAAAACAGATGTTCTAAAGACAAGGAAGAAACCGCAGTGAGATGGTAGGAGGGGCGCACTTGTGATAAAATCAAACCCCATACCCCCAGGTGGGTGGGTGATCCACAAACTGGAGAATAAGTGTATCACAGAAGTTCTGTTTTAGGAGTGAGATTCTGAGCCCCACCTCAGGATCCCCAGCCTGTTGTAGTTGTTGTTGTTCAGTTGCTAAGTCATGTCTGACTCTTTGGGATCCCATGGACTGCAACTTGCCAGGCTTCCCTGTCCTTCACTATCTCCAGAGTTTGCTCAAACTCGCGTCCATTGAGTCGGTGAGGCCATTCACCCTTCTCTGTTGCCTCCTTCTCCTGCCCTCAATCTTTCCCAGCATCAGGGCCTTTTCCAGTGAGTTGGCTCTTAACTTCCGGGGAGCAAAGTATTGGAACTTCAGCTTAGGCATCAGTCCCTTCAGTGAATATTCAGGGTTGATTTCCTTTAGAGTTGGCCATCCAAGGGACTCTCAAGAGTCTTCTCCAGCACCACGATTCAAAAGCATCAATTCTTTGGCGCTCAACCTTCTTTATGGTCCAACTCTCACATCTGTACATGACTACTGGAAAAACCATAGCTTTGACGATTGACCTTTGTCAGCAAAGTGATGTCTCTGCTTTCTAATATGCTGCTTGTTTGTCATGGCTTTCCTTCCGAGCAGCAAGTGTCTTTTAATTTCATGGCTGCAGTCACCGTCCACAGTGATTTTGGAGCCCAAGAAAATATAATATGCCAACATTTTCTGCATTAGGAGTAGGAGCTCCCAAATCATTTGACTCTGAAGGTCAGTGTGGCTTGATTGCAGAAGCTCCACAGGACTGGGAGAAGCAGAGACTACTCTTGGAGGGTGCGCACAAGGTCTTGCAAGCCGTGGGACTCAGGGCAAAAGCAGTGACTTCATAGGCGCCTGGGCCAGACCTACCTGCTGGTCTTTGCGCGTCTGTGGGGGAAATAGTCGGGGGCAGCTGTGGCTCTCTCTGGTGTCATAAAAGCTGTTGGTAGGCATATCAGGGCATGTTCATCTGCATGAACTCTTGCTGGAGGCAGACAGTTTGCTTGTGTCATTAACACCAAGACTTAGCCCCACCCAACAACCTGTAGGCTCCAGTGCCGAATACCTCATGCCAAACGACTAAAAGGATGGCAACACAGCTCCACCCATCTGCAGACAGGATGCCTAAAGACTTTCTGAGCCTATAGCCACCTGTAGACATATGAGGCCCTGTCCAATAGAGAGACAAGACCCTGCTCCATCTACCCACGGGCAGGACCAACCTTCCCACCATAAAGCTTTCACAAGTGCCTCGATCAGGGGGCAGACACCAGAAGCAAGAAAACTACACTCATGCAGCTTGTGAAACTGAATCCACAAACAGATCAGAACCTACCCCAGGACGGGCTGGTCCCTGGCCTTTGGGTGATGAGAAGGGAGTGTACCGCTGGGACACACAGGACATCCCCTGCAGAGGGCCACTTCTTCATGAGAAACACGACTATCGTACGACATATGTAAAAATATAAACAGAAATTTAAGCAAAATGAAATGGCAAAGAAACATGTTCCAGACCAAGGAACAAGATAAAACCCCGGAAGAACAACTGAGTGAAGTGACGATAGGCAACCTACCTGAGAGAGGGTTCAGAGTAATGATTGTAAAAATGATCCAAGACCTCAGGAGAAGAATGAATGCACAGAGTAAGCAGTTACAAGGAGTTTTAAACAAAGAGTTAGAAAATATAAACAGAGTAGAAGAATGCAATAACTGAAATGAAGTAGCACTGTTTGGTGTGGAGCTGGTCTGCAAGAAGCATGTGCAGGATGTCAATAGCATGGAATGGAGACCCACCTGCATTTGCAATCCCTGTGACAGAGTATTGCCCTCAACCCCCAGCTTTGGCTCATAGGACTTGGCTGCCAAGAACACCACTTTTGCTCCAAGTACTGAGAAAAGACTGGTGATTCTTTAAGCAACTTTTGACCAAGGTATGATTTTCTAAGATGACTTCAACATGTCATGGTTAGAACACATGTATAACCCTCAGTTTTCTCTTATATACTGCCCTTCTCCCATAAACTCTTCAAATTCCTCAGAAGTTATAGTCACTAAGCCCCAAATCTTCACCATTTTTGTGAGCTCTAGTCTCCCTAAATTTCTCTAAATGTTGACATTTTGTCGCAGTGGCTTGCCTATGAATGAGTATTTTGTTGCAGTGTCTTGTCTATGAATGTCTGTGAATGGTGGAGCAAATATGTTTGTGCTACCTCAGTAAACTCATCCCAGAAAACTTTTCTAACACTACAGTAAAAGTAGTTGCTCCATCAATGGATACACTTAAACAATTTTCTCTTAAAATGTGTTTTTGTTAAATTTACTATTGACACTAATGAAGATTCCATGAGTATGAATAGGTACTCGATAATAAATATTGGTTGAATGACTGCTGAGAATATACATTCTCTATGGCACCCCACTCCAGTACTTTGCTGGGAAAATCCCATGGATGGAGGAGCCTGGTAGGCTGCTGTCCATGGGGTCGTGGAGAGTCGGACATGACTGAGTGACTTCACTTTCACTTTTCACTTTCATGCTTTGGAGAAGGAAATGGCACCCACTCCGGTGTTCTTGCCTGGAGAATCCCAGGGATGGGGGAGCCTGGTGGGCTGCCATCTATGGGGTCACACGGAGTCAGACACGACTGAAGTGACTTAGCAGTAGCAGCAGCAGTATAGAGAGAGAGAGAGAGAGAGAGGGAGAGAGAGAAATAGAGAACAAGAGAGAGAGGTGCCTATGCACTGATGCACACATTCATACACACAAATCATTGTATGTTTAACTATTGAAAATGATCTAGCAAGTACCATAACCTGAGATATATAGAAACACCTGTGCTTTCATTCATCTATAAATCAAACTCCAATGCTGCATAATACACTTTAATTATTTCTAAAAACTTTAACCTTTTTCTGTGTGACAAAGGAGTATACCTTTGTTTGTTGCCATATTGTTATACATATATTATTTTTCCATTTTGATACAAGGGAAAGAAAAACTGAGGAGAATCCAATTGTTTGTGGGTTTTCTATTTTGTTATTGAATCAGAAATCTCAAAAGAGGCTTCTAAACATCTATCAGCAAGGTTAATAAGTTTTTTTCAAAATAAGAGATTGGGTATAGCGTGACTTTAAGCTGCTAAATTTAAATAACCTAGATTAAATTAATATAATCTAATATAGAAGCTTATCTCCAGGTTATTTTACAGTTACTTAAGTATTTTGTTAATTATGATATGTTCACATTCTTATTAGCAATGTTATATATGTATGATGTATTATATATATAGACGTATATAGTGAGGTTCCTTATTATAAGTGGATATAAATATGCATTTTAAATAAGTGTACTTTCTTTGAGAATTTTTAATCTGCTTCTTATCAGAAGTAATTTAATAGTCTTTTTTTCGCGCCTCAGACTATGACTGATAGAGTTAAAAATATGAGACTCTGCAACTCTGGCCTTCTCTTCTTACTGGCTTGTGCTCGGATTATTAGTATTCTTTTTCAATTTGTGACATTTTGGTAGAAATCTTTTTAAGCCACCTGTTCATTTTATGAAAGCAAGCTTCGTGACGATGGTTAAATCTGAGAAGGGAACACATCGAGAGAGATACGTGGCAATACACCGAGTGCATGAGGACCTCCGTGGCAGAGGCTGTGTGCCTTTTCCTCTTCCTGGGCTGATAACCAGGTACATTTCCCACCCCACTCCTCCCCTTTGTGGTTTACGTGGCTATGAGACCAAGTTCTAGTCAAAGAAAGGAGAGCTGAAACAATATGTGCCTCTTCTAGGCTGGGACCGTAAAACACATTCGTAGGGCTGAGTCTCCATGTCCTGTCCTTCTTCGGGCTGGGAGACATGCAGATGGCCATGCTGACCCTGAGTGGAAGTTGGCAGAGTTTCATTAACCTGAGTGCCTGAGTGACTTGAGCTACTCTGCTGATCTGATCACCAGAATGACTCCCTGAGCTAAAAATAAACTTCTTTTGTGCCAAGCCATGGCATGTTTGGTCCATAATTACTGCAGCCCAGCCTCCCTACACTGAGGCAACCTGTGTCATACCCTCAGCACTGTGGAACCCTGAGCTTCCTTCAGGAAGAACTCACAAGCCCCTGATGCTACGGAATCCTCAGTCTATATCTGAACCAAGTGGACCATACCTGGCGTCATTTTCATTTTAACAGTTAGCAAGGCTTACTCTCTTATTTTTTTAGATAAAAAGTCAATAGAACTGAAAGTTCTAATATTTCTTCCTGCATCCTGGGATATGTTGTACTTAACTTAGCAGCTGTGACATTAAGAAACTACAGTTGGTGGATTTCGCATTTCTTCACTGGGTCAACCTTGTAATTGCTTTAAGATGACAATGTAAGTAGGAGTTTGGCATTGTTAAGATGCATTATTCTGTAAGAAGAGGGAAAGAGAGCTGATTCTCATTCTCCTGGCAACAGAAATAAGAACAGCATGAAATGTGACTTTCATTTGTTTTTCATTGTATCTATGCCTTACATGGCATTTCATGATGGACCTTCCTTACTCCATAGATCCATCAGTTGTTAATTTGCCATGGCCAGAGAGTTTCAATGTTGCTACCGTTTTCTTTTTTCTTTTTAAAGTGAATGACGGGAAATAGAGTTGCGTTTGCGTTCCATTCCCATTTGGTGGGAGACTGGGCAACGTGATCCAGCCCAGATCTGACTCTCTCACTGGGGTTAGTTTTTGCTTGTGAAAGAATGCTCTTCAGTAAGCTCTGTCCCCTGTCCTCCCACTGTGGAATAAATCACAAATGCAGAAGGGAGTTGCAGTCCAGTTGAGATGCTGCCACTAAATAGCTTCATCTTGTTTTCCTGGCCCCTTCCCCACCTGCCCATCTTCATTTGATATGAATCAATATTAAGCAAATCTATAACCACCCAAAGTAGATGGCACTTTTAAAATGAGCAGGGTAGGCTGAATCTCTACACCCTGGTTGACAGAATTAAAAGTGATGAGAGAGTAAAACATTACTTCAAATGTTTGCTTAAGGATGGGGAAGTCGGGTCCAACCCCTTTTTATAGCCAAATGTTACATGGAGCATTGTAAAATCAAATTCTCACATCTTCTTGTCCTCCCATTAGATCACATTAAACTCTGGCAGTGAGGCCAGCCCGCCTTGGTGGTTTTCTGATTTGTGGTTTGCACTTGGCTCTCCTCGCAGGCTTTAAAAATGATTTTATTTTGTGAACAGCCAGTGATAGTCAGACTCTAGAGTAAACTTGCCTGGGCCAACATTTGCAGTAATAACATTTCACATTATCAAGAGTTTCCTGAAGGACTGCAAAGAATGAAAACAAGGAGGAGCCTTTCTGGTAGTGGTTGTTTTTCTTCAGATGCTGGTAACCTCCCGCGTGGAGAGGCTGTGAATTTAGGCTTTGAAAAGCTGTTCATAAGCATCCACAGTCTTGTGCCTTTAAGGTGAAACTGGAGAACTGGAACAGATTTGCATTTTCTTGTTCCTAGCCTTGTTGAATATGTAGCTGATTCTTCCTTCTTTTCTTGAGTGGCTTTTCTGATTATCTCCTTTAGCCTTCTTGTGGCTGGGAGGTGGAAGGTGCTGGGTTGGGGAAAGGTTTCCCTGCGGGGCAAGGAAGGGAATGTTGAAGTTAGGTGAATCCATCAAAGAATTCCAAAGAAGGACTTTCTCAGAGCTCTTCTAGTGTTTTTCACTGAAAAATATGTATGCTGNAATCTATAACCACCCAAAGTAGATGGCACTTTTAAAATGAGCAGGGTAGGCTGAATCTCTACACCCTGGTTGACAGAATTAAAACTGATGAGAGAGTAAAACATTACTTCAAATGTTTGCTTAAGGATGGGGAAGTCGGGTCCAACCCCTTTTTATAGCCAAATGTTACATGGAGCATTGTAAAATCAAATTCTCACATCTTCTTGTCCTCCCATTAGATCACATTAAACTCTGGCAGTGAGGCCAGCCCGCCTTGGTGGTTTTCTGATTTGTGGTTTGCACTTGGCTCTCCTCGCAGGCTTTAAAAATGATTTTATTTTGTGAACAGCCAGTGATAGTCAGACTCTAGAGTAAACTTGCCTGGGCCAACATTTGCAGTAATAACATTTCACATTATCAAGAGTTTCCTGAAGGACTGCAAAGAATGAAAACAAGGAGGAGCCTTTCTGGTAGTGGTTGTTTTTCTTCAGATGCTGGTAACCTCCCGCATGGAGAGGCTGTGAATTTAGGCTTTGAAAAGCTGTTCATAAGCATCCACAGTCTTGTGCCTTTAAGGTGAAACTGGAGAACTGGAACAGATTTGCATTTTCTTGTTCCTAGCCTTGTTGAATATGTAGCTGATTCTTCCTTCTTTTCTTGAGTGGCTTTTCTGATTATCTCCTTTAGCCTTCTTGTGGCTGGGAGGTGGAAGGTGCTGGGTTGGGGAAAGGTTTCCCTGCGGGGCAAGGAAGGGAATGTTGAGGTTAGGTGAATCCATCAAAGAATTCCAAAGAAGGACTTTCTCAGAGCTCTTCTAGTGTTTTTCACTGAAAAATATGTATGCTGGTTGTATGAGGAAATGAAAACAATCTTTGGAGTAAAGCATGCAACTGGCTTCCTAGACCATCTGATGATGACAGTCTAGATGAAAATGATGATTATGATCATAATGATGGAAAACAACAAATAAATGAGTTTAAGAAATTTAAAATGAACGTCAGCTAGGTACACGTACCTTGAAGTGTTTAGAGATTCAATTTCTTTAGTTTATTTTTTAAATAGTGGTAGAATATACATGACATAAAATTTTCCATTTTACCCTTTTTAAGGGCACCATTCAGTAGGCTTCAGTACACTCACATAGTTGTGCCGCCACCCACCTCCAGGGCTATTTTTCATCTTATAAAACTGAAGCCCTGTATCCATTAAACAATAACTCATCATTCAGCCCTCCTCTCAGCCCCTGGCAAACACCATTCTTCTTTCTGTTTCTATGAATTTGACTAGTCTAAGTACCTCAGAGGGGTGGCTGCTAAGCTGCTAAGTCACTTCAGTCGTGTCCGACTCTGTGTGACCCCATAGACGGCAGCCCACCAGGCTCCCCCATCCCTGGGATTCTCCAGGCAAGAACACTGGAGTGGGTTGCCATTTCCTTCTCCAATGCATGAAAGAGAAAAGTGAAAGTGAAGTCGCTCAGTCTGTCCGACTGTTAGCGACCCAATGGACTGCAGCCCACCAGGCTACTCCTTCCATTGGATTTTCCAGGCAAGAGTACTGGGGTGGGGTGCCATTGCCTTCCCCATCAGAGGGGTGGAATCATATAGTACTTGTCAGCTTGTCACTGGCTTATTTCACTTAGTATAATGTCTTCAAGGCTTATCCATGTTGTAACATGTGTCAGAATTTCTCTTTAAAGGCTGAATAATACTTCATTGTCTATAAAGGCCGTGTTTTGTTTACCTATTTATCCACAAATAGACACTGGGATTTATAGACTCAGTTTTTTCCAACTAAGTTTGAATGGCAAGGCCAATCTTTTGGAGAGAACTGAATAGTCATCCATATTATCTTAGTTTGAAATTCTTATAAGCCAAGCCAGGTGGTCAAAACTATATCAATTTACCAAACTGTATTTACCAAATGTCGTAAGTGACCTCTTTCTCACTTTAAAAAATAGTTATAGTCTTTTATTATTACACAGATATGTCACTGTAAAAAAAAATAGACATATAGAAAAATTTAAAGACAAATATAAAGGACACTTGAAAATTGTAACCTGTTAATACTGGGAATATTTTGGGGGTTCGTGATATAAAAAAATGATATAAATCTAAATATAAGAACTATAAATATGAAGAAGGATTTTTGTAGTTTTGCAGAACGGGGAACATGTTTACCGGCTTGAAAACTACCTTCCTCAATTAGCAATATATCGGGAACAAAAATATAGCTGTATTTTGGTAGCTTTTAAATACTTTAAAGTAGTAGGCAGGTAGTATTTGAAGTAAAGGAAGGTAGAAGACCCTTCCTTCGGAGGAACACTCAGAATACTAATTTATAAAAAATGGAAAGTTTGTAGTTGAAGTGGGCAATAGAATTCCAGAATTTACCATCTCAGGACCAATAGTTCCAGTGGTTTTTGAGGAATCTTCAGAAACCCTAAGACTCTGTTGTGGGTTAAATTGAATGAGTGAGTGAAGTCGCTCAGTCGTGTCTGACTCTTTGCGGCCCCATGGACTGTAGCCTACCAGGCTGCTCCCTCCATGGGATTCTCCAGGCAAGAGTACTGGAGTGGGGTAAAGTTCTAATATTTCTTCCTGCATCCTGGGATATGTTGTACTTAACTTAGCAGCTGTGACATTAAGAAACTACAGTTGGTGGATTTCGCATTTCTTCACTGGGTCAACCTTGTAATTGCTTTAAGATGACAATGTAAGTAGGAGTTTGGCATTGTTAAGATGCATTATTCTGTAAGAAGAGGGAAAGAGAGCTGATTCTCATTCTCCTGGCAACAGAAATAAGAACAGCATGAAATGTGACTTTCATTTGTTTTTCATTGTATCTATGCCTTACATGGCATTTCATGATGGACCTTCCTTACTCCATAGATCCATCAGTTGTTAATTTGCCATGGCCAGAGAGTTTCAATGTTGCTACCATTTTCTTTTTTCTTTTTAAAGTGAATGACGGGAAATAGAGTTGCGTTTGCGTTCCATTCCCATTTGGTGGGAGACTGGGCAACGTGATCCAGCCCAGATCTGACTCTCTCACTGGGGTTAGTGTTTGCTTGTGAAAGAATGCTCTTCAGTAAGCTCTGTCCCCTGTCCTCCCACTGTGGAATAAATCACAAATGCAGAAGGGAGCTGCAGTCCAGTTGAGACGCTGCCACTAAATAGCTTCATCTTATTTTCCTGGCCCCTTCCCCACCTGCCCATCTTCATTTGATATGAATCAATATTAAGCAAATCTATAACCACCCAAAGTAGATGGCACTTTTAAAATGAGCAGGGTAGGCTGAATCTCTACACCCTGGTTGACAGAATTAAAAGTGATGAGAGAGTAAAACATTACTTCAAATGTTTGCTTAAGGATGGGGAAGTCGGGTCCAACCCCTTTTTATAGCCAAATGTTACATGGAGCATTGTAAAATCAAATTCTCACATCTTCTTGTCCTCCCATTAGATCACATTAAACTCTGGCAGTGAGGCCAGCCCGCCTTGGTGGTTTTCTGATTTGTGGTTTGCACTTGGCTCTCCTCGCAGGCTTTAAAAATGATTTTATTTTGTGAACAGCCAGTGATAGTCAGACTCTAGAGTAAACTTGCCTGGGCCAACATTTGCAGTAATAACATTTCACATTATCAAGAGTTTCCTGAAGGACTGCAAAGAATGAAAACAAGGAGGAGCCTTTCTGGTAGTGGTTGTTTTTCTTCAGATGCTGGTAACCTCCCGCATGGAGAGGCTGTGAATTTAGGCTTTGAAAAGCTGTTCATAAGCATCCACAGTCTTGTGCCTTTAAGGTGAAACTGGAGAACTGGAACAGATTTGCATTTTCTTGTTCCTAGCCTTGTTGAATATGTAGCTGATTCTTCCTTCTTTTCTTGAGTGGCTTTTCTGATTATCTCCTTTAGCCTTCTTGTGGCTGGGAGGTGGAAGGTGCTGGGTTGGGGAAAGGTTTCCCTGCGGGGCAAGGAAGGGAATGTTGAAGTTAGGTGAATCCATCAAAGAATTCCAAAGAAGGACTTTCTCAGAGCTCTTCTAGTGTTTTTCACTGAAAAATATGTATGCTGGTTGTATGAGGAAATGAAAACAATCTTTGGAGTAAAGCATGCAACTGGCTTCCTAGACCATCTGATGATGACAGTCTAGATGAAAATGATGATTATGATCATAATGATGGAAAACAACAAATAAATGAGTTTAAGAAATTTAAAATGAACGTCAGCTAGGTACACGTACCTTGAAGTGTTTAGAGATTCAATTTCTTTAGTTTATTTTTTAAATAGTGGTAGAATATACATGGCATAAAATTTTCCATTTTACCCTTTTTAAGGGCACCATTCAGTAGGCTTCAGTACACTCACATAGTTGTGCCGCCACCCACCTCCAGGGCNACAGGTGTCCTTATAAAACAAGGAGAAATTGGCCACAGAAACAGGGACAGACACACGTACACAGAAAACACCACGTGGAAAGGAAGGCAGAGAGAAGGTGAGGTAGCCACAGGCCAGGGAGCCCCAGAGAGAAGGTGAGGTAGCCACAGGCCAGGGAGCCCCAGAGATTACCAGCCCCACCGAAAGCTAGGAGAGAGGCATGGAAATGGCTCTCCCTCCCAACCCCCAGAAGGAGCTGACACTTGAGGCACCCTGACCTAAGACTCGCTCTAGCCTGTAACTGTGCGACAGTACAGCTCTGCTGTTCTAAGCCACCTGGGCTTTGGTACTTTGCTGTGGCAGCCTGGGGAAGCTAATGCAGACTCGCCAAAGCATGATTAGAGAACCACTGCATTATGCATGGGTATGTGCTCAGTCGTGTCTGATTCTTAGAGACCCTGTGGACTCTAAGTCCAGGCTCCCCTGTCCGTGGCATTCTCCAGGCAAGAGTACTGGAGTGGGTCGCTATTTCTTCCTCCAGGGGATCTTCCTGACCCACGGATGGAACCCAGGTCTCCTGCATTGGCGGGCGGATGCTGTACTGCTGAGCCAACTGGGAAGCCCCCTACTGCATTATACGATTATGTTAAAAAGCCTACAAGTATTCTATCGTATGGAAGAGCATAATCTACTTAATCATTCCCTTATTAATGTACATGAATAGTGAGAGTGTCCCAGTATTTTAAAGAATGATGCTGTGACACCCTTTTCGGTAAATCTTGGCATATCTGCTGTATTGTTTTCCTTGAAATAATTCACCAGAGGAGGAACTGTTAGATTTGAAATTTTGGTATTTTCTGTCAACACCCTTTCTGGAAAGCTCATAACAATTTATTCTCTCCCTATACTGTCAGAGGATACTCTGACAGAAAGTACCCAATATACATTTCTCCACATCCTTACGGGGTATTGTTATTCTTTCTTTTTTAAAATCTGAATTTAATGTTAATTTTTTTTTAACCAAAGTAATACATGCAGATACTTAAATAAGGGAATGAGTTTTAGGAGACTTGCACCAACAAAGCCCGGCAGTCCCTCTTCACTGCTACTGCACATCAGTGGGACCACTATCAATTCTTAATTCTCACAGCTTCATCTGGCTTTCACATTTATATTTTTAAATATAAACATTTCTGAATAACATGCTACTTTTTTTTTTAAGTTTAGATATTATCTACTGACTTCCTACTATGGAAGCTAAGAAATTGGCTTTCATATATAAACAACGCCTCTTCTCATCTCATTTTCCCAAACAGGTTCTCAGCACCATTTTGGTTAAATCACTATTTAGACCTTACCTTTAACATTATTGTGACAATATATATATTATTTGCCACTGAGTCATATAGTGTACTCTAATCAATTACTTTTCTTAAATAACTCTCCCCCAAGTTAATAGTTGACTAATTTTTTCTCTTGGCTTACTTTTCTAGATTCCTGGTACTAATTCACACAAAAACCCTGCTGCAGAAGTCTCCATCTCTTCATAATGCTAATGCTGTTCTGTCAGTTTCGTCTCTTCCTTTTTCTCGGAATTATCCTCTCTGTACCCATTCAACCCCCTGCCATTACTCTCTAGACCTGATACACATCTGTCAGCCTGGATTTTTTTTTCCGCCAGATTTTTGGGGCTTTTTCCTGTTGAATCACTTGTTTCCTGGATCATATGTCTTCCTTGCGGTAGAATAATTTCTGCTGAAGCATTACAAGAGTGGCGAAACCTTTCACTTTAGTGAGAATGATCTTTATGATTCATCGAAGGCATCGTGTAGGTTTCTGGCAGTATCTTCTATCAAGTTGCTTAATACAACTTTTCTTATAAGGATAATCAGTAATTTTANCTTCCTTGCGGTAGAATAATTTCTGCTGAAGCATTACAAGAGTGGCGAAACCTTTCACTTTAGTGAGAATGATCTTTATGATTCATCGAAGGCATCGTGTAGGTTTCTGGCAGTATCTTCTATCAAGTTGCTTAATACAACTTTTCTTATAAGGATAATCAGTAATTTTAGCAAAAGTCTTTTCATATGTACTGAGAGAATGATATAATTTTTCTCTTTTAAGCTCTTAGTGTCATGAATTATAGTAAAGGACAGACTAATGTTAAACTATTCCAGCATTTCTGTGAAAAAGGCTACTAGTCCATGATGTAATTCTCTTAATGTAGTGTCAAGTTAAATTTCCTAGTATTTTATTTGGCATTTTTGCCTCTATTTGTCTCTGGGTTTCTTCTTTTGTTTGTGGGTGGTTTTTTCCCCCCCTCTATTTTTATCTGGTTATGATTCAGTGTTATACTATATTTGTAGAATGAACTGAAAATTTTCCATCTTTTTTAATGTTCTTAAGCAGTGTAAATAACACAGGAATTATCTGTTCTTTGCAGGTTTGGTACAGTGTGCCCAGAAGATCATCTGGGCATTGTGCCCTTTTTAGGGTTTCTGTTACCTCTTAACTTTCTTTTGTGGTTATTGGTCTTTTCACGATTTCAGTTCCTTTCTGAGTCAATTTTGATTACTCAGTTTTTCCTAAAGAATAATAAATTTCAACTAATTTTCTAATTTATGTGGTATAAATTTGTATTTGACTTGTTTATAATTATTATTTTTCCATATCTTTTCTTTCTCAATCCTAAGATTATTATATGTCTTCCTTCTTCACCATAATCACATTTGACAAAGTCTACTTATTTAATTGCTCTTTTAAAAGAACGCTTTTTAGTCTACAAGCAATAAATGCTGGGGAGGGTGTGGAGAAAAGGGAACCCTCTTACACTGCTGGTGGGAATGCAAACTAGTACAGCCACTATGGAGAACAGTGTGGAGATTCCTTAAAAAACTGGAAATAGAATTGCCAT
>SJYX01021550.1:25525-46690 GCA_006410675.1 Oreotragus oreotragus | reverse complement strand
CAGGACATGGAAGCAACCTAGATGTCCATCAGCAGATGAATGGATAAGAAAGCTGTGGTACATATACACAATGGAGTATTACTCAGCCATTAAAAAGAATACATTTGAATCAGTTCTAATGAGGTGGATGAAACTGGAGCCTATTCTACAGAGTGAAGTATGCCAGAAGGAAAAACACCAATACAGTATACTAACACATATATGTGGAATTTAGAAATATGGTAACGATAACCCTGTATGCGAGACAGCAAAAGAGACACAGATGTATAGAACAGACTTTGGACTCTGTGGAAGAGGGAGAGGGTGGGATGATTTGGGAGAATGGCATTGAAACATGTATAATATCATATAAGAAACGAATCGCCAGTCCAGGTTCAATGCAGGATCCAGGATGCTTGGGGCTGGTGCACTGGGATGACCCAGAGGGGTGGGATGGGGAGGGAAGTGGGAGGGGGGTTCAGGATGGGAAACACATGTACACCCATGGCAGATTCATGTCGATGTATGGCAAAACCAATACAATATTGTAAAGTAATTAACCTCCAATTAAAATAAATAAATTTACATTAAAAAAGAACGCTTACAGGAAGAACTAGCTTTTCATTTGACTAGTCATCTACTCATTTTTGTTTACTCCTTTCATGTTTACTAACTTATTTTTTAGCTTATTCCGTTATTTGTTCCTCCTCTCTGTCTTTAGCTTGAATTGGTTCCTAGTTCATTTAGTCACAGGATCCTCCTACTCCAACATGTAGCTTTTGATTGTCATTTGCATCAGTTGTAGGTTCTGCAAATATATCGATATAATTTATGCCAATATCAATATAAATGTTCTAATAATTTTTTAAAATTTGTTTGACTGTGCTGAGTCTGTGTTGCTGCACACGGGCCTCCTCTAGGTGCAGTGAGTGGGGGCGACTCTCTGGCTGTGCCGCGGGCTCCTCATTGTGGTGGCTTCTCTTGTTGAGCGCAGGCTCGTGGGCTCGCGGGCTCAGTAGTTCTGCAGCCTGGGTTTAGCTGTTCCTCGGCATGTGGAATTGTCCCAGACCAGGGATTGAACCCATGTCCCTTGCGTTGGCAGGAGGATTCTTAACCATTGACCACCAGGGAAGTTCTAAATGTTCTTAATTACTTTTGTCTTATTCTTATTTTTTTTTCTGATATTACTATTCCAGAATTATTTGTCTAGTGCTTATCTTTTAAATTCTTTGCAGTAGATTTTTTCTGTCATTTTATTTTACACATACCTATTATAATCATCACATAGCTGGCTCCTGCCTCCTGTCTCTTCAATCTGAACTTAGCTGTATTTTGTATTATGATTGATGACATGCTTGGATTTATTGTTTCCATTGTATTTACTGTGCATTTTTTCTTTTTCTTTCTGATTCCTGTCACTGTCTTCCAGCATCGAATTTTGGAGATGAGAAAATGGATACCAATCCGATTCTTATTTATTTTTTTTCTGTGTGTGAGCAACTCCTTACTCTACTCTTGACATTTTTAAGACTTGTTCTTTATGCTTGGAGTTCTGAAATTTCACCAGAATGTACTTAAGACATTTTTTTCTTCATTACTTCTAAAGCTTTAAAATCTTTGTATTCATTACTTTGGATAATTTTATTTTTTTATTTTTAATAATTTCATTTTTTCATCATTTTCCTTCTGAAGTTTCTATTTGGCATGGGTTAGAACTCCTATATCTATTTTTCATGTCTCCATTTTTTCTGCTTGCATATAGTACTATGCTGTAGTGTTGTGTTTTGGGATAATCTTTCATTTCAGTCTTCCAGCTAAAATAGTTGATGTACCTCTATGCCTATATTCCTATTCAGTCTATGTATTGAATTATTTAAATCAATAATTATATCTTAAATTTCCAAGTCTTTCTAAAATAATTTCATATTGTTTTTCATATACAGATGTTTTATTTTATGAAGTCAATATATTTAAATCTCTTTGAGACTATATATACTCTGATATATGTGTATGTGTGTGTCTGTGTTAGTCTCTCAGTCCATCCAGCTCTTTGCAACCTCATGGAATTCTCCAGGCAACAATGTTGGAGAGGGTTATCATTCTCTTCTCCAGAAGATCTTCCCAATCCAGGGATCAAACCTGGGTCGCTTGCATTGCAGACAGATTCTTTACCATCTGAGCTACCAGGGAAGCCCAGTATGTGTGTACCATATAGTTCATATATGTACCATTTAGAGGTCCAAACAGTTTCTTTGGGAGGTGGCTAGGGATGTATATAATTGTGGGGAAAGAGTTATCTGTCCTTATATGTATGTCAAGTTCTCACTAGCCATCTCTGTACTGAAGATTCAATTGTTTTTATAAATTCACTTTTCACCTACTCTGTTCTTTGNACCATTTAGAGGTCCAAACAGTTTCTTTGGGAGGTGGCTAGGGATGTATATAATTGTGGGGAAAGAGTTATCTGTCCTTATATGTATGTCAAGTTCTCACTAGCCATCTCTGTACTGAAGATTCAATTGTTTTTATAAATTCACTTTTCACCTACTCTGTTCTTTGTGCAAAAAAAGAAAAGAAATGCACGCATCTAGGAAAACATAGTTTAAGTACAGTATTTAAGATAATGAAAGTTAGTAATGCTCATTATTTAATAAATTTTGTAAAATACAAAGTAAAAGAAATACATACATATATATGTATTAAAAAAAAAAAAACTTTTCTGATGTTTCCTTGAAGCAAGCAGCATTCAGCAGAAACATTTTCTGCATCTCCCCAAGTGAGAGAAATTCTGCTCTCAGGGCCAGTCAAGCTCTAGGGTAGCCAGGGAAACAGGCTGGCTGAAATTCACAGAATACGTTTTGTCCTCCTGATTACGCAGGCTTCACTAGGGAGGTTCCCCTTTGGTGAATTTTCAGTGGAACATAGATATTCTTTCATTCTTTGCAATTTTTGGGAATCCCTCCACAGGCCTTTTCTGCAGACTTTCTCACAATCAATTCTCTAATTTTGTTCCTTTAGCATCCACGACCATCTGGCCAAACCGTATTCTATTGCCTATGAATGACTGAAGAATCCATGCATACATGCTAAGCATCTTCATTCGTGTCCGACTCTCTGCGACCCTATGGATTTAGCCTGTCGAGCTTCTCTGTCCATGGGATTCTCCAGGCAAAAATACTGGAGTGGGCTGTCGTGCCCTTTTCCAGGGGCTCTTTCTACCCAGGGATTAAACTTGCATCTATTTTGTCTCCTGCCCTGGCAGATCGGTTCTTTACCTGGGAATCTTGAAGAATCCATACCTATCTCTATCTCTCCTTTCAGAAAAAGTGAAGAACTAGGTACACAGCTTATCGTTTTGACAGTTGGAATCCTGATGATCTGACAGTGCTATCTCAAACACCATTTCCTCTAGTTAGGCTTTATGCATACCTCCAGGAGGATATCCTTCCTCTCTCCTTTCAAGTTGCTTCACATTTCATACTTTTCTCACGATACTCCTCTTACTTCACCTGGCATTACTGTAATATTTGCATATCACTAATCACCTTCTCCTATGGCACAAAGATCTTGGGATCATTTCTTAGTCACTTTTATGTCCCATGCAATACTAACAAAGTATGTTAGACGTGTATGTCTAATAAATATTTGTTGACCAATTGAAATGCATCCACTAACACTCTAGTAGATATTGTGCTAAATATCAAGATGAATATAGATGGTACCCTTCAAAAAATTTGTAGACTGCTCATATTGAAGGATATCTCAGCTCTGCATCTTCAAAGAGGACAAAGTTTATAATATTTCAGGTGGCGCTGTAATGAGTGGGTTATGCTCTTTATAACCTACTGGGTCAAGATTAATAGAAGTGTGAGGATAAGAGAACTTATTTCCTTAGAGCTCATTTTTTCATGAATAAGGCTTTAACACAGGAAGTACTTGAGCCATGCTGCGAAGTCGCTTCAGTCGTGTCCGACCCTGTGCGACCCCATAGATGGGAGCCCACCAGGCTCCACTGTCTCTGGGATTCTCCAGGCAAGAACACTGGAGTGGGTTGCCATTTCTTTCTCCAGTGCATGAAAGTGAAAAGTCAAAGTGAAGTCGCTCAGTCGTGCCTGACTCTTAGTGACCCCATGGACTGCAGCCCACCAGGATCCTCCATCCATGGGAGTTTCCAGGCAAGAGTACTGGAGTAGGGTGCCATTGCCTTCTCCACTACAAGGATGATACACAAGTAAAACGAAATTATCATTAATACCATCCTGCAGTTTTCTTCCTGTGTTGCCCCAAATCCCACGTATCACCTTTCAAGGAAGTAAAGTCTGGAGACAACATCTTCACAGTCTCCTCCTGGACAGCCCCCAATATTGCATAATTCAGATGAATACAAAGATACAGCAACACTGTACATTCAAACTGTGATGGTGAGCCATAGGAAAGAGTTAATAAAAGTGTCACAAATTTCTCTTTTTTTGCTCTAAGCACTGGATTTCAGACTCTTTTGTTGACTCTGATGTCTACTCCATTTCTTCTGAGGGATTCTTGCCCACAGTGGTAGATATAATGAGTTAAATTCACCCATTCCAGTTCATTTTAGTTCACTGATTCCTAAAATGTCGATATTCACTCTTGCCATCTCCTCTTTGACCCCTTGCAATTTGCCTTGATTCGTGGACCTAACACTCCAAGTTCCTATGCAGTATTGCTCCTTACAGCATCAGACTTCACTTCCATCACCAGTCACACGCACAACTGGGTGTTGTTTTTGCTTTGGCTCCATCTCTTCATTCTTTCTGGAGTTATTTCTCCCCTGATCTCCAGTAGCATGTTGAGCACCTACCGACCTGGGGAGTTCATCTTTCAGTGTCCTAACTTTTTGCCTTTTCCTACTGTTCATGGGGAGTACATCATGAGAAATGCTGGACTGGAAGAAACACAAGCTGGAATCAAGATTCCTGGGAAAAATATCAATAACCTCAGATATGCAGATGCCACCACCCTTATGGCAGAAAGTGAAGAAGAACTGAAGAGCCTCTTGATGAAAGTGAAAGAGAAGAGTGAAAAAGTTGACTTAAAACTCAGTATTCAGAAAACTAAGGTCATAGCATCCAATCTGATCACTTCATGACAAATAGATGGGGAAACAATGGAAACAGTGACAGACTTTATTTTGGGGGGCTCCAAAATCATTGCAGATGGTGATTGCAACAATGAAATTAAAAGATGCTTGCTCCTTGGAAGGAAAGTTATGACCAACCTAGACAGCATATTAAAAAGCAGAGACATTACTTTGCCAACGAAGTCTGTCTAGTTAAAGATATGGTTTTTCCAGTAGTCATGTGAGAGTTGGACTGTAAAGAAAGCTGAGCAGCAAAGAATTGATGCTTTTGAATTGTGGTGTTGGAGAAGACTCTTCAGAGTCCTTTGGACAGCAATGAGATCCAAGCAGTCCATCCTAAAGGAAATCAGTCCTGAATATTCATTGGAAGGACTGATGCTGAAGCTGAAAATCCAATACTTGAAAAGACCCTGATAGTGGGAAAGATTGAAGGTGGGAGGAGAAGGGGATGACAGAGGATGAGATGGTTGGATGGCATCACTGACTCAATGGACATGAGTTTGAGTAAACTCCAGGAGCTGGTGATAGCCAGGGAGGCCTGGCATGCTGCAGTCCATGGGGTCGCAAAGAGTCGGATACGACTGAGCGACTGAACTGACTGACTGAAATTTGTTTTCCTTTCTAGCCAGAGCTCCCCGGGTGGTAAAGAATCCTCCTGTCAATGCAGGAGCAAACAGAGATACAGGTTCTATCCCTATGTCAGGAAGATTCCCTGGAGCAGGAAATGGCCATCCACTCCGGTATTCTTGCCTGGAGAATCCTATGGACAGAGGAGCCTGGTGAGCTACATACAGTTCGCGGGGTCACAAAGCGTTGGACACGACTGACCACGTCGAGCATTAGCCAGTCCTAGCGTAAACACTGTGAAAAAGCAGCTTTGGGCTGTATTAGTTATGAGAGGATCTACTCTGCCTTCTCAGTTTCTGCAGCACATGCAACTTCATAGTGTATGTTATTCTCAAGTTCTACGGCAAGTGACTGGTGACACCCCCTCCCCTCCCCACCCAGCTCCCCTTCCTCCTTCTGATGGACCAGACTCCGGATTGAGTTTGACTCCACTTGGGCCGTCTTCAATTGAATCGGCTGTTAACTTGTCGAGTCACAGGGTCTTTCTTCTGCCATAGTCTATTAGGAAGGGGAAATGGGTAGCGACGAAACCTCTTGTGCCCCATTCTATCCAGCTGCTGGTTGCGCTTCGGGAAGTGGAGGACGCCAAGAAGGAAAGGGAGAGGTACAGTCTGTGGTGACTTTGAATCCACCAGACTGCGGGTATATAAATTTCTCCACTCTGCCTGAGTGAGACGGATGTTTTGCAGCCTCACAGAAGATGATCTGCCTATGAAAACATGGATGTCAAGTGTCATATGCAGACATGAGCGATGACTGCCCTCTGTTGTTCCTGACCTTGGAAAATGGGTGCCAGTGGAAAAATCAACGAGTCTAGCTGTCACTGAGGAAAGCAGTTCAGGGAGTTTTTTTTTTTTTAATCCTCTGCCAATCTCAACTCACCAATGTGCAGGCTACATATGTTTAGAATTAGCAAGTAACGGTGTATCCTTCATTTCCCCATTGCCCATCTCCCACTCTTGAGCTTGCTTATCCAAAATGGAACTAAGCTTCCATGGTCCCTGGAGGTCACTCATCTCTCTTTACAGGTGCAGTGCAAAGAGCTTCCCACAACTTAGGTCTTCCAAACGACCACCTTGCTTACTGAGCGCTCATTAGGTCTGGAGCTCTTTTATTTTCATAGCTCTCCAGAGGGCTAACGAGCTTTTAAGAAACACCTGCAGCAAGTCCCGAGTCTACACAGCCACCTAAGTTTTCAGAGAGTGTTTTCAAGAGCACTGTGGCGGTAGTGGGGAGCCAGGGGTGGAAGGTGAGGGGCAAATTCCTCGCCTGGATAAACGGAATAAGGACTATGAGGGAAGTTAATCTAACATTCACATTCACTTTTCTTTTTTTTTTTTTTTTAACTGATATACCCAAGCTCTAATGCCTTCATTTCCCTTCATTTGCAACAGCAAAGCCTCCTTGACCAGAAAAATAAATGTGCAGTTGGCAAGAGCTGAATAGAGGTCTGCTTAAATGATTCTTAATTTATGTTAAAATGCTAAGAGCAGTTTTCCAGGTCCCTGTTGAATACCTCACGAAATGAAGTTTCAAATCCGACCTTTAAAAAAGGAGCTAAAAAAACGGAAAAACATTCCCCTTAATTTTAGCTGCCCCAGCTCAATCTTTTAATCTTGCCCCACTGAGATCCAGTAACTGGATCTTAGAGCCCTGGTCTGGAAGTCAGAGACCTGTTTTCTGTTCTCTCCTCCGAAACAACAACAGCAAGATGGTGTTGGTTTGAGGTCATCAAACTGCACCTTTGCTTGTCTTCTTAGAAACTGGACAGTGATGATGAAAGTATGTAAAGAATCATAATCACGTCATTGGAAAATAGTGTTTCTTGGTATTTTTTTACATTTGTAACGTTATTCTTCTTCTTTTAATTCTTGTCTTCTTGGAAGGAAACCATTCTGGCCTAATCTTTAAACCAGGTTGATTTTCATCTGCCACTCAACATATTGAAGACATCTAGCTTAAAATTTTAACAATGTTTATTGAACAAAGATATAGTCGTGGTGATATACACCAGGACATAAGCGCTTAAAAATAAGTATTGAAACAGTTTTTTAAATGTGCTAGTTTTAAAGAAAATTTATAACAGGCTTTCTCCAAATAAATAGAGATATTTTTTTAAATGATCTTTACAGTGATGCCACTTAATAACTTGGGATGATAGCTGTCAATTATTATTCTTAACTGAGGTGGTTAATCATCCAATGCAGTTTTGGCTTTTAAAAAAATAATTAAAAAAATTTTAATTTAGGTTTTTGCCTATAACTATGTTGAATTCCATTCACAGGGTCACTCAAGTCAGACACGACTGAGTGACTTCACTTTAACTTTTCACTTTCATGCATTGGAGAAGGAAATGGCAACCCACTCCAGTGTTCTTGCCTGGAGAATCCCAGGGACGGGGAAGCCTGGTGGGCTGCCATCTATGGTGTCGCACAGAGTCAGACACGACTGAAGTGACTTAGCAGCAGCAGCATGTTGAATTCCATAGGAGATCATAAGGACATATAAGATCTTATGCTCACACAATTTATAGTTTAGATCAATGTGTGTGTGTGTGTGTGTGTGTGTATAGTGGGGGGTAAAACACAAATGATCAGTGTTAAATGAGGCATGACAATTTGTTTTTTAAAAACTGTTTAAATTTTATATTGTAGTACATTGATTAACAATGCTGTGTTGGTTTTAGGTATACAGCTAAGTGATTCAGTTATATATATGCATGTATCTCTTTTTGTTCAAATTCTTTTAAAATTTAGGTTATTATAGGATATTGAACAGAGTTCCTTGGGCTATACAGTAGGTCCTTGTTAGTTATCTATTTTATTTTCTTGTTTTTAAATAAATATTTATAGAACATTTGTTGAAGACCTACTAAGTCTCTAGGTACAAAAATAATCATGAAACATAAATGGTTTCCAGTTGAGAGAAATTGCCTATGTGAAAGGAAGCTGTGAGTAGCTGAGGGTATCTCTAATAGTTCAGATGGTGTTAAATAGTCCTTCTTACTTGGGGGCTTTATAGAATGCTGCTGTGGCAACAAAGTGGAGGCCCCATAGGCTTTTTTTTTTTTTTTTTTTCGGGCTGCACCACACTACTTGTGGGATCCTACTTCCCCACCCAGGGATTGAGCCCAGGCCCTTGGCAGTGAGAGCACAGAGTCTAACCATTGGACCACCAGGCAAGTCTTTGGTTATCTGTTTTAAACACAGCAATGTGTATATCTCAATCCACAATTCCCAGAGGCACACTGATTCTAAACACAAGCAGCTCAGAGAAGAAAGACAAGGTGAACATCTAAAGGATCATGACTACAATTTCAGAGTTAGGCTAGGGAGGAGAGGAGAGACTGGGGACATGAAAACAGTGTGAAAGAATGAAGCAAGGCGCTCCATAGCTCGGCATTCAGTTCTCCGCTAGGCGCGCCCACCTAGACGGCTCCAATCTAAAAGCAAACGGAGTAACTCACCGCCTTCTCTCTGGAACTCTCTCTCCTTTTGGGTTCCAGAGCCCAGCAGGGGGACACTAGTACCCACCCAGTTTCTTAGACTAGGGAACTGGGAGGGACCCTAGGTTCTCCCCCATCTCCTTCTTTCTCTTCTCTTCTGTCCTTCTCTCTCTGCCCTGGGGCTGTCTTTTGAGAGCTCCCAGGAAGGTCACTGCCACAGATCTGAGGTCAGCTCCATGTTGTCATGATCTCCTATCGTCCCCCTCATTTCAGTTCTCCTTGTTCATTATTGCTTTCGAGAGATGTGTTCCTGAATTTCTAACCTTGGCGGGAGTATTGTCAGATCCGTGAATGGATCCAGAGTGACTACCCAGTTCTCCCAAGCCCTTTCCTGAGGTGAAGCTTCTGACGTGCTTTCCAAGTGGCCCCACATGGCAGTCCACCTCTGCCCAGGCCAACCAGCTCAGACACAGCCTCTGGTTATGGTCCCAGCTTTCCTGATGCCCTCTTGCCCAGTCCTCCTCTGTCTGCCCTAGTTTGGATGTTCAAAATCTTTAGCTTGGTAGATTAGGTTAACACATGTGTGTGTTAGTTGCTCAGTGGTGGTCGACTCTTTGTGACCCCATGGACTGTAACCCTCCAGGCTCCTCTGTCCATGGGATTCTCCAGGCAAGAATCCTGGAGTGGGTTGCCATGCCCTCCTCCAGGGGATCTTCCCCAGCCAGGGATCAAACCTGGATCTCCTGCATTGCAGGCAGATTCCTTACCATCTGAGCCACCAGGGAAGCCCAGATTGAGTTAGTAAATTCAGCCAATGTTTACTCTCCCCCTCATCATCCTATGGGTGGAGAATCCCGCTGTGCCCTCCAGACTCTGAGCTTGGCCATGAAGCTTAGGCTAGCGTGGGGTGGACAGAAGGGACAGTGTGCTAGCTCTGAGCAGAGGCTTTAGGAAACCTTGCGCGTTCCTGCCATCCAGCCATAGGAGAGCGTCTGTTCATCCTGGGTCCTGAAATGAAAGACGCAGGGAACGCATGTGAATCAGCCAAGCCCAGCTGAGTTAAAACCAGCCCTCAGTTGACCTGCAGATGCATGAGTGAAAAATAAATGTTTGTGGTCCTAAGACACCAAGGTTTTGGAGGAAATGAATATTTGTTGTTATAAACCACTGAGATTTTGGATTGTTTATAACTGTGGTAAAATCTGACAGATATATCTGAATTTTTCAGAACCTCCTTCCTAATCTTCCAGTCTCCAGTCATACCTTCCAACCGTCTATCCTTCACGTTGGATTAAATAAAAATTCTTCAGTAGCTCTTATGTCCCACAGGATAAAACACCAAGATGGAATAAAAGACTTACCTGCTCAGCCTCCCCTCCCACTTTTTTCTGTCTTGCTTTTTAAATTCTAGCCTTGCTTTTTAAATTCTAGCCTATTCACACCCTTATGTTCCTATGATTCACATAGTTGAATTATATTTGTCTATGTTCCCTTTTGCAAATGCTGTCAATTCTGAGTCCAATACGTCTGTCTGATCCCCACTCAATCCTGCACATTCACCTGCAAAATCCTGATAAGTTTTCAGTGTCGCTACATCTGAGCATCTTCCCTGGCTTCTCAAAGCTCTGAAAACCATTTGTACAATTCCAGGAGAGGACATTTTGTTTTGAAACAGATTACTTAAAAAAAAAATCTCTCTTTCTGTTAGATTGTGAACAATTTGCTGATACAAAGTTTCTCTTTATGTTTTTACTCTCAGGACTTAACAATAAATGAAGCAATAAATGTTGAATTGGTTTGGAAATTTAATCTGCATCATGTCTCTACTGAATGTAACACTGAATGTAAGTGGTTCTCACCAAGATGCTACTTCTCGAACTATGCTTGAGTCCTCGAATGAACACTCTCAGGCACCCAATGACCAGGTTAAGAAATACAGCATTTCTAGCCCCCTCCTTCTTCTCTCACTGGTCACTACAACATTTTGGCAGAGAAAGCCCTATTCTGACTTCTAACACTGTAGATTTGTGTTGCCTCTTTTGAAACAATACACGAATGGGGTCCCAGATGCTCTTCTGTGTCTGGCTTCTTTCGTTCAACATTACAGTTGGCAAAGATTCATTCAAGTTGTTGTGAACAGCAGTTGTTCATTTCGCTGCTGTATAGCACTCCATGGCATACATATAACACATTTTATTTATCCACTCCACCATCAATAGATATTTAGATTGTTTCCAGTTTTTGACTCTTATGAATAAAGGTGTTATGAACATTTTAATCTGGGTCTTTTGGTGTGCATGTACGAATTTCTACTGCGTATAAACCTAAGAGTGGAATTTTGGGGCCACAGAGTATGTGTACATTCACTTTTGACAGATGCTTCTAGACTCTTCTTTAAGGCAATTGTACCAATTTGTGTCCCCATCAGTGGTGTGTGAGAGTACTTATTTTGCGTCCTCACCAATTCCTAATATTTTCAGTCTTTTTAATTTTAGTGATTCTGGGAGATGTGCTTTGGCTTTAAATTTAGGCATAACTTTTTTTTTTTTTGCCATGCCATGTGGCATGCAGGATCTTCCCCAACCAGGGATCGAGCTCACGCCCTTTGCCTTGGGAGTATGGAGTCTTAACCACTGGACCACCAGGGAAGTCCTGTTTTATTTTTAATTTGCCTTTCCCCAATGACTCATGACATTGAACACTTAAATAATATGTTTATTCAATATTTAGATATCTTTTGTGAAATCCTTTTTTTCTATCAGATTACCTTTTCCTTACCTATCTAATATTTTAAACTATGTTTTGCTTCTATCTTCCCAAGAGAGATTTGCTTATAATTTTCCTTTGTTATATTTTTTATCAAGTTTTGAATCATGGTTATTCTGGTCTCATAAAATGAGTTGAAAAATGTTCTTTCTGTAGTCTCTGGAAAAGTTTATTTTTAATGTATTTTATGGAAGTATAGTTGATTTATAATGATGTGTTAATTTCTGCTGAACAGTGAATTGATTTAGTTATATTCTTTTTCATATTCTTTTCCATTATGGTTTATCACAGGATACTGTGTTATATCGGGGAAGGCAATGGCACCCCACCCCAGTACTCTTGCCTGGAATGCAGTCCATGGAGTCGCTAACAGTAGGACAGACTGAGCGACTTCACTTTCACTTTTCTCTTTCATGCATTGGAGTAGGAAATGGCAACCCATTCCAGTGTTCTTGCCTGGAGAATCCCAGGGATGCGGAAGCCTGGTGGGCTGCCGTCTCTGGGGTCACACAGAGTCGGACACGACTGAAGCAACTTAGCAGCAGCAGCAGCACTGTGTTATATAGTAGGACTTTGTTGTTTATCAATTCTATATATATGGAAAAATTAAATATGAGGGTTATATTATTTCTAATTTCTTCTCTAAAAATCAATATGTATGCAAGCTAAGTCACTTCAGTTGTGCCCAACTCTTTGCCACCCTATGGACTATAGCCCGCCAGGCTCCTCTGCCCATGGAATTTCCCAGGTAAGAATACTGGAGGGGGTTGCCATGTCCTCATACAGGGGATCTTACTGACCCAGGGATTGAACCCCCATCTCTTATGTCTCTTGCATTGGCAGGCAGGTTCTTTACCACTAGCACCATCTGCAAACCCCAAGAGTCAGTATAAAAGTGAAAGTGAAAGTCACTCAGTCATGTCTGACTCTTTGCAACCCCATGGACTATACAGTCCATGGAATTCTCCAGGCCAGAATACTGGAGTGGGTAGCCTTTCCTTTCTCCAGGGGATCTTCCCAACCCAGGGATCAAACCCAGGTATCCTGCATTGCAGGTGGATTCTTTACCAACTGAGCCACAAGGGAAGCCCAAGAATACTGGAGTGGGTAGCCTATCCCTTCTCCAGGGCATCTTCCTGACCAGGAATGGAAGTGTGGTCTCCTGCATTGCAAGCAGATTGTTTACCAACTGAGCTATCAGGGAAGACCAAGAGTCAGTATCAGTTCAGTTCAGTTCAGTTGCTCAGTCATGTCGAACTCTTTGCGACCCCATGAATCGCAGCACGCCAGGCCTCCCTGTCCATCACCATCTCCCGGAGTTCACTCAGACTCACATCCATCGAGTCGGTGATGCCATCCAGCCATCTCATCCAATGTCGTTCCCTTCTCCTCCTGCCCCCAATCCCTCCTAGCATCAGAGTCTTTTCCAATGAGTCAACTCTTCACATGAGGTGGCCAAAGTACTGGAGTTTCAGCTTTAGCATCATTCCTTCCAAAGAACACTCAGGGCTGATCTCCTTTAGAATGGACTGGTTGGATCTCCTTGCAGTCCAAGGGACTCTCAAGAGTCTTCTCCAACACCACAGTTTAAAAGCATCAATTCTTCAGTATACACTGTGCTTAAGCTTATGGGCCTGGGAATCAGACTGCTGAGACTGAATCATGGCTTTCTGCTTTCTTATCATGTTCACTTTGGAGAATTTATATAACCAATTTGTTCCTCAGCTTTCCCATCTGTAAAATGGGGGTAAAAATGTAGCAACTTTATAAAATTATTGTCAAGACTTTAAGAGTTTTACATGTCAAATTTTTAGTAATGTGCTTGGCCTACAGTAGGAGTTTAATAATAATTAGCTATTTAATTATTTATTCATCAAATCAGTCGTTTGGTTACAATACAGTCTTTCATAGAAGCTGAAGCTGTATTCTCTTTATGGTGTTGGTTCAACAAGAAGCCTTACGTGGGTTGAGATGCCAAAAATCAAATTCTTCTTTACACTCGGCTTTTTCTCTGTTTTGTGAAATATGAGGCAAAAGACATCAGAAGCTTTCTGTAGAAACAGTACCCAGAGAAAGACATGGATCTTAGTCATGGTACTTTCAGCAATGTTGTAGGTGGGTGTGGGTCCACAGGGCAGATAATCCAGTGGTTAGAAAGGAGTCAGGACTTTTGATTTTCACTGCCTGGGTAACTGACCTCAGAGATTCACAGTTTTTCTTTTTAACAAAAGGAAGCCCAGCCTTCCCAGTGTGTGGTTTGAATTCCTGATTTGGCGGTTGTTAGGGACTCTAAAAATGCCGTGGAACTTTAAAGCGAAGATAGAATCATTACTATGCAAATCTTTTTTTTTCTTCTTCTTCTTTCAGCTTTTGTGCCCCTAAAACACCACTTAAGTGGGATGTCTTTCTTCATCTGGCTTAGAGCCGAGATTTAAGACACATGGTTCTCTGATTAACTCTGAAACCATTAGCACCACATCTTCATCAGGAAAACCACAGAAATTAGGGTTAAATGGGTCCCCTTGTGACTTTTCTCTTTTTCCAGCTTTACTGGTTTCTCTCTGCTTCCACTGTGTCTTCTCTCTGTCTGTTTTTTATTTGGGAACAAATTATCTGTTCCAGATCTCCTTTTGCATCGCTCCTGACCTATAGTAAGTACTTCATGTAGGCAGTGTTCCCCTCAGGCAGTGTTCCTTGCTTCTGCGCAACAAAAGGCAGAAAGATCACAAAAACTGCAGTAGATTCCTATTGCTTACAGGTGTCTGGTCTCCTGAAGACAATTGTTCCCCTCTATGTGTTCAATACAGCTACAGAAATCTCTGCCATTTCAAAAAATAATTTTGATAATGTTGTGCTTTCATGTAACCTCATCTTGTTATAGCACAGATCCTGTGTGCATGCTAAGTCGCTTCAGTCGTGTCTGATTCTGTGCTACCTTATGGACTACTGCAGCTCGCCAGGCTCCTCTGTCCATGGGATTCTCCAGGCAAGAGTACTGGAGTGACTGGGTTGCCATGCCCTCCTCCAGGGGATCTTCATGACCCAGGGATCAAACCCGTGTCTCTTTCTTCTAACCTGCATCAGCAGGCAAATCCTTTACCACTAGCACCACCTGGGAAGCCAATCACATTTGTGATTATGTGTTCTTAAAATAGATCATCCCCTTAGCTCCTACCAAGCTGAGATTTTATTATGGATACTAATCTTTTTCTTTTGTTCTACTGATATATAAACTTTTCCTTCTATGTGTGTGTCCTGCTGCTGCTGCTGCTAAGTCACTCAGTCGTGTCTGACTCTGTGTGACCCCATAGACGGCAGCCCACCAGGCTCCCCTGTCCCTGGGATTCTCCAGGCAAGAACATTGGAGTGGGTTGCTGTTTCCTTCTCCAATGCATGAAAATGAAAAGTGAAAGTGAAGTCGCTCAGTCGTGTCCGACTCTTAGCGACCCCATGGACTGCAGCCCACCAGGCTCCTCCGTCCATGGGATTTTCCAGGCAAGAGTACTGGAGTGGGGAGCCATTGCCTTCTCCGTGTGTGTGTCCTACTTACATTGTTAAAATATTTTGANCTAAGTCACTCAGTCGTGTCCGACTCTTAGCGACCCCATGGACTGCAGCCCACCAGGCTCCTCCGTCCATGGGATTTTCCAGGCAAGAGTACTGGAGTGGGGAGCCATTGCCTTCTCCGTGTGTGTGTCCTACTTACATTGTTAAAATATTTTGATTATATAAGTATTCTATGAGTACAGTCTCCTTTTTAAAAACTTAAGACATTATGAAGAAAACTAAGATCCTCTGATCAACACTTTCAATTTGGAATGGATCTTTTTCAGGTTTTTAAAAATATTTCTTGTAAATGGGAACCAAGATCCCACAAACCAAAATAATAATAATAATGGTTATTATTATTAAATAAAGTCAGTGTCTGACAATTGTATCATGTTCATCAGTTCTTTTTCTATTTTTGTCTATGGGTTTTTTTCTCCTGGACATATAGTGACATTTTCATGCTTCTTTGTCTGCCTGATTATTTTTTTATTGGATTCTGGGCACTAAATCTTGCATTGTTGAGCTCCTGATTTTGCTGTCTTCCTTTAGCAAGGTTGTGATAGTTCCAGTTCAGTTCAGTCGCTCAGTCGTGTCTGACTATTTGCGACCCCATGAATCGCAACACGCCAGGCCTCCCTGTCCATCACCATCTCCTGGAGTTCACTCAGACTCATGTCCTTCGAGTCAGTGATGCCATCCAGCCATCTCATCCTCTGTCATCCCCTTCTCCTCGTGCCCCCAATCCCTCCCAGCATCAGAGTCTTTTCCAATGAGTCAACTCTTCTCATGAGGTGGCCAAAGTACTAGAGTTTCAGCTTTAGCATCATTCCTTCCAAAGAAATCCCAGGGTTGATCTCCTTCAGAATGGACTGGTTGGATCTCCTTGCAGCCCAAGGGACTCTCAAGAGTCTTTTCCAACACCACAGTTCAAAGGCATCAATTCTTCGGTGCTCAGCCTTCTTCACAGTCCAACTCTCATATCCATACATGACCACAGGAAAAACCATAGCCTTGATTAGACGGACCTTAGTCGGCAAAGTAATGTCTCTGCTTTTGAATATGCTGTTTAGGTTGGTCATAACTTTTCTTTGACCATCCAGGACTGATGTCCTTTAGGATGGACTGGTTGTACCTCCTTGCAGTCCAAGGGACTCTCAAGAGTCTTCTCCAACACCACAGTTCAAAAGCATCAATTCTTCAACACTCAGCTTTCTTCACAGTCCAACTCTCACATCCATACATGACCACTGGAAAAACCATAGCCTTGACTAGATGAATCGTTGTTGGCAAAGTTATGTCTCTGTTTTATAATATGCTATCTAGGAGGATGGTCTGGGGAAGGCAATGGCACCCCACCCCAGTAGTCTTGCCTGGAAAATCCAATGGACGGAGTAGCCTGGTGGGCTGCAGTCCATGGGGTCGCTAACAGTCGGACAGACTGAGCGACTTCACTTTCACTTTTTTCTTTCATGCATTGGAGAAGGAAACGGCAACCCACTCCAGTGTTCTTGCCTGGAGAATCCCAGGGATGGGGGAGCCTGGTGGGCTGCCGTCTATGGGGTCACACAGAGTCGGACATGACTGAAGTGACTTAGCAGCAGCAGCAGCAGCAGCAGCAGGAGGATGGTCATAACTTTCCTTCCAAGGAGTAAGCATCTTTTAATTTCATGGCTGCAGTCACCATCTGCAGTGATTTTGGAGCCCAAAAAAGTCTGCCACTGTGTCCACTCTTTCCCCATCTATTTCCCATGAAGTGATGGGACCAGTTGCCATGATCTTAGTTTCCTGAATGTTGAGATTTAAGCCAACTTTTTCACTCTTCTCTTTCACTTTCATCAAGAGGCTGTTTAGTTTGGAGATTATTAAATTTTGAGGACATACAAAGGAAAATTAATATACCATATACAAACTGTCAGAATATTCTATAAGGCAGTGTTTCTGAGGTTTCAGTCACTTGCCCCCTCTACCTTCATGATTTTGGTTCTATCTACTTACTATATTTGTTTTGTATTTAATAATTTAAGTTGACTCACTTTTTTATTTGAAATTTAAAATATTTCTTTTCTCTCTCTATTATTCATGATCTGAATTAGGACCCCTTAAGGAATATTTTTTACAAATTATCAGATTTGTAGTAGTAGAGGGAGAAAAGTAAATCCCTATGCATAAAATAATGTGTCTAACTGATGGGTCTTCCTTGGGAGATTTATAAGGAAAAAGAAGATTATAATGTGTAATACTATTCTCCATGTGTAAGACTATTTAAGAAGGGACAATAATATGAAAAGGAAATAGCAAAATTCACATACTCTAATATATGTAGATTGACTTTCACATTAATATCTTTCAGATAAGTTTAAATCAGATAGACCAAAGGATTATCTGTCTCCCTTATATATAGTGTCTTTTAGAAATGGAAACTTAAGGAAAGGGGGAAAAAAACACCTTTTCTCTGACATATACTAGTGAGACACAGGCTCATATTATTCCAAATCATAAAAATGTTGAAGGAATTGTCAAATCTAAATTATCTTTTTGTTTTTTCCTCCATTGTCCATATTATCTTTCTGGGTTGTTCCTATTTTTAAAGTGATCATCCCTTTGGAAAACTGCAAAATGGAATCTATATGGCTGAAAAGTTGTTAGTCATCTCCTTCAAGTACATATGTAGCATAAATTCTGTAAGCTAAAAGATCAACATTCAGAGAGAAGATTGGAATCAACAGTTCTCATCTGCTTATCCCTGTCTAAAACTACCCCAACAAATTAGTGTCCTGGTAGCTGGGTATACCAAAGTATTAATCTAACATCTCATCTACTACAAGTTGATTTAGCTCTTCCTTCCTCCAACTGACCTTTCTTACTAGGACATTGCTATTTCTCTATTAGTAAGTATCATCAGTCATAGAGCACTTTCTGCTTTTTAGAGTATTTTCTATTCTTTAGCTAATTTGATTCTCATATGCATGGTGGGAGGCCCAGTAAGTATATTTTTGTTTAGTCACTAAGTCATGTCCAACTCTTTTGCAGTCCCATGGACTGTGGCCTTCCAGGCTCCTCTGACAATGGGATTTCCTGGGCAAGAAAACTAGAGTGGGTTGCCGTTTCCTTCTTCAGGGGATCTTTCCAACCTAGAGACCAAACCCGCACCTCCCGCGCTAGCAGGCATTCTTTATCACCGAGTCACCAGGGAAGCCCAGTAAGGGTCTTGGTGGTGGTGGTTTAGTCACTTCAGTCGTGTCCAACTCTTGAGCCCCCATGGACTCTAGCCCACCGGGCTCCTCTGTCCATGGGGTTTCCCAGGCAGGAATACTAGAGCGGATTGCCGCTTCTTTCTCCAGGCGATCCTCCTGACCCAGGGATTGAACACACATCTCCTGCACTGCAGACAGATTCTTTACTGCTAAGTCACCAGGTAGGCCCAAATAAGTATTTTACCTGCCTATATTTACAGATGAGCAACGTGAGGTGGCTTGCTCAGTCTCACAGAGCAAACTGGTGATTGGACCAAGTCTAAATCCAGTTCAAGCTCTAGGTTCACTCTCTTTCTACCACACAATATTGGGTGGTCTGCTGCTGCTGCTAAGTCACTTCAGTCGTGCCCGACTCTGTGTGACCCCATAGACGGCAGCCTACCAGGCTCCCCCATCCCTGGGATTCTCCAGGCAAGAATACTGGAGTGGGTTGCCATTTCCTTCTCCAATGCATGAAAGAGAAAAGTGAAAGTGAAGTCGCTCAGTCTGTCCGACTGTTAGTGACCCCATGGACTGCAGCCCACCAGGCTCCTCCATCCATTGGATTTTCCAGGCAAGATTACTGGGGTGGGGTGCCATTGCCTTCCCCGATTGGGTGGTCTAGAATTAAAAAAAAAAAAAAGAATCCTTTCTATTATGTATACTGCTTTTTTCCCCTCAAAGCTTTTTATGAGACTATTTTTCTTTCCCAAGACTAAAGAAGTACCCATCATAGCACTGAGGCTGGCATAGCATTGTATAGCTCTTCCTGATAGCTCTAGTATCTGAGGCAGAAAAAATTTATCCCCTTAGTCCTCTGACCAGTGAGCAAACTTTTACTTCTATGAATTCAATTAGCTTTCTTTGCATGCTGAAGGAGCCAACTTCATATTTCAATTAGCTAATTACTCTTCCCTGAAAAATACAGTCATTAGTAAAGAGTAGACTGGAGGCCTGAAAGAGTTAATATTGCTTCCAAAGGTGAATTTATAACCTAGAAGTAATTTAGGCAGCAAGAAAAAAATGTCTCACTTCAAAGATGGCAATGCTGAAGCATGCATACAAATGTGACTGCTAACTCATGTGCGACTCAAAATCAGCAACCATGGATTCTAGGGACTAAAAAGGACCTCAAGAAGCCATCTGGTCCACCCCCACTTTCACATAATTAAAGTCTTCTCTTCAGTTTAGATGTGTGGCACCTGAAGCCCAGAGGAGTAAGGGACCTGGTAGCAGAAAGGCTGATGAGAGAGAAAAGATGCCTAGAATTCAAGTCTCTACTTGCCCACTTGCAACGCATTTCTCTTTGCTATAGATGCCATCATTTGGCCAGGCTAATTTGCTTCAAGAATGAGAGAATGAACAATATATCAAATGAGTTAAATGATCAAGAAAGAAAAGGTCATAATAATCCTTTAGATTTGTCCATGTAGGGACCTTAATAGACACAATGTTAGTGACATGGTGGAGGGGAACAGAAGACAGAATAGAAAGTTACAAACAGCGCTTTCAAGACACTGGTTTTGAAGATAAGGAAAGAGATAGAACAGTAGTTGGAGGAGAAATGCTGAGGGAAGGATGCTCTGAGGGGTTTGTTTTGGGTTTGCTTTTAAGGGGGCAAAAGAGAGAAGACTTCCTTTAAGATTGAAGAGTCTACAGTCTTTTGAAGTGATGCTGGGAAGAATCCAGTAAACAGAAAAAGGAGTGTGAGAAAAAGGATAAATAAAGTGTTCGTGATAAATTAACCGTGTGTGAGGATCATGGAAAAAGCAAGAGAGTTCCAGAAAAACATCTATTTCTGCTTTATTGACTATGCCAAAGCCTTTGACTGTGTGGATCACAATCAACTGTGGAAAATTCTGAGAGAGATGGGAATACCAAACCACCTGACCTGCCTCTTGAGAAATCTGTATGCAGCTCAGGAAGCAACAGTTAGAACTGGACATGGAACAACAGACTGGTTCCAATTAGGAAAAGGAGTACGACAAGGCTGTTTATTGTCACCCTGCTTATTTAACTCCTATGTAGAGTACATCATGAGAAACGCTGGGCTGGAAGAAGCACAAGCTGAAGTCAAGATTGCCGGGAGAAATATCAATCACCTCAGATATGCAGATGGCACCACCCTTATGGCAGAAAGTGAAGAGGAACTAAAAAGCCTCTTGATGAAAGTGAAAGAGGAGAGTGAAAAAGTTGGCTTAAAGCTCAACATTCAGAAAACGAAGATCATGGCATCTGGTCCCATCACTTCATAGGAAATAGATGGGGAAACAGTGGAAGCAGTGGCAGACTTTATTTTGGGGGGCTCCAAAATCACTGCAGATGGTTATTGCAGCCATGAAATGAAAAGACGCTTACTCCTTGGAAGGAAAGTTATGACCACCCTAGACAGCATATTCAAAAGCAGAGACATTACTTTGCCAACAAAGGTCCATCTAGTCAAGGCTATG